>VZTU01013919.1:87561-178415 GCA_013400835.1 Zapornia atra
GAGAGAAGTCATTGAAAGATTCCCGGTTCTTCCTTGTAAAATGTGACCCGTGCAGCTCCCTGCTAGTGGCAGTCTGAATATAGGACATCCTCCTTTTGTTCTTCAGAGTTCCCCCCAGTCTTTTATTTATGCTGAATAGCACCTACCGTCAGGAGCAGGAGGAACTTGCAAACCCTGACTATTTCTAAGGTAGCTCTGAAAGAAAGGGCTGGTCTGATCCTGTTTTTCTCCCACCTTCTGTGAAATCTACAGTCCTGTGAGTGTAAGGACAGGTCACTCATTCGCTACTTGTCTGTGGGGTGAAATAGTTGCAAGTGGCGTAGTTGACTTGCATTCTAGCAACTTCTGATGTGAAATTTGTTTTTTCTGTCTGCCTTCCGAGTTTGATTGTGTTTAGTGGGGTCAGGACTGAGCGTGTGTTGCTCTTGCACATTAGTGTTTGTGGGGTCAGCAGGGGAGCCTGATTCTGGTTTTTACCTCATGGAAAACCACTGGCGTCCTGACAGCTCGATAGGGTGGGTTTTTTTCACTTGCGAAAGGATGAGGTAAGACTTCGGGGGATGCATGCGTGCGTGTTTGCCAGTGAGTTTCAGATGTGAGCTGTCTTCATTGTTAACTTTCGGGAGAGCTGTGGCTTCATCTGGTTGAGAGTTTTAAATGCTGAGTCAGTTTATTGACAAACACATACATAATACATCGCTTGTGAAACTCTTAATACTGTCATGATTAGATCATGAAATCCTAGTGCTGTCATGATTAGTAGTATATCTCCATTTGGAGTAGGAAAAGTACTGTGTGCCTGCTTAGGAGAGGGAGGAAGTGCAACCGTTGTTGTTTAGGGAGTGTTGCTTTTTGTATTTCTTTTCCTTGCATGCTTTGTGAAGCGGGCAGCTCCTCTTTTAAAGGTTTATTGAATTTGCAAGGGAGTCCGTGACACGTCATATTCTTGTTTATTCTTGGATCTTGATCGGGGATTTTTCTGAAGGACACTTTTCATTATGAGTTCATGGTATGTGTCAGCATCAAAAAAAAAAAAAAGAATTACTACTGCTCGTAACATTTTACACCGCTAGATTTACGTGAAGTATTTTATTTATTTATATGCCTGAATGCCTTATCCTTTCCTCCAGTTTTAGCAATAGACAAAAAATGATGAAGGGCAGTGCCAGAATTACACTCTAAAAGGCCATATGTGAATAATCTTTTTCATGCAGACATTTAAAACCGTTTTTTCCAACACTTCTTCCCCTTGGTCTCCATCCTTAAAGCCCAAACAGCCCTTCTTGCTGTAAAGGGACAGTTATTCTGCTGTCTTGAATATAACTTAATTCCTCATCCTGATCTGTGAGCTTGACAGAAAAATATCTTAGCAGACCCATTACTTGTTGCGTTTCTCTGATAAGGCTATTCCTTAGAGACAGACCCCAAATCAGTGATTTTGATGAAAGCAGTGATTTTGAGCTGCTAAAAAGTGTGCCTCGCTGACCTCAGCCACGTGCTCTCCCCTATTGCTTTTATTTCTTTTATATATGATCACTAAAGAAGCCATTTGAAAGCATTTTGTTTCGTGGCCTCTCCTTTAGAGGAGCTGGTCACTGAACAAAGGGGTAACATTTCTGTTACATAGCTTCCGAGGCTGTGAGCTAGTAGCTACAGAGATAAATCAAGTGGTTATTCCAGGACACACAGTGCCCTTCCCTAATCGTGTTTGGAGAATACTGTTACTTCACTGAAGCCAGTAAGAGTTTCTTCGGTGGTTCTTGTTTTGTTCTGTGTGGGTTTTTAAAAGCAGTTTAGTGGTCCCATTGCAAAATACCCTCCTCTGGCAGAATTTACCGGGCTCATTGACGACTTCCAGTGCCCTCTCCCCAAAGAAAGATGTAGGAGCGCCGGGCTTTCAAAGCGCCTTCTACTAATACTGAGTTGGGACCCTGAGTCCATCCATCTCTTGTTTGGGAGCTGCGGGCAGGGCGGGATGTGCTCCGCCATCCGAACTGCTGATCAGGCCCGGTGGGCTCCAGGCGTGCCCGCCGCCCTGCTCCTGGCTCCCGGCCCCCGGCGCCGCATTAGGACCCTGGTCAGTTCCAGGGCCGCCGCCGCCCCGGGCTGCTCCCGGCCCCGGGCTCCCCCCGCCGGGCCAGTCCGCAGGCGGCCGGGCTCTCTCCGCCAGCCCGGCTGGGCGCCGCCGCTGCAGCGCCTCCAGGTTGCAGCTGGCCCCCGCTCTCCAGCCGGCTCGTCTCGGCGCATCCCGTCCCGCTCGGAGTGACGGGAGAGCCGGGTTAGCTCAGCCCGGCTTTGGCGGGAGCCGCAGCAGCCCGCAGGGCCGCGAACCGGCCTTAGGGCTTCGGGCTAACGTTTGACTTTGTCTCAGCGCTAGAAATGCTGTTTTACCGAAAGGAAAGATGTGTTAGCAGCCCGTTTGCCAGAGTGTTGAAAGTTGGAGCTCTGAAGGGAGAGGGGACAAGCCTCTGTACAGAGGAAATTGGTCTCGAAACAGCACGTTGCTCCCTGACGGCATAGTTTAGACCCAGAAAGCTGCACAGGGGCAGGAGGCTTTATTTGTGGGGAGCGAGCTCAGGTCATGCTCCCCTGTGGTTCCCTGCCACGAGGCTGTTTCGGAAGGTCTCATCGCCGAGAGGCAGCAGCAGCAGCAGCAGCAGCAGCGTGCTGAAGGACACCTGGCGGACACAAGTCTGAAATGCCGCTCTGCCACAGCTTTCGGGCAGCCCGGAGACGGCTTCCCCTCAGCTCTCCGGACGTGGAGTTCCTTCGCCGCTTTGCTTGCAAGCCCCGGGAGGCTCCGTACTTCGTGGTCTCTTGTTCAGCCGCCCCCTCCTGAGCTGCGGCACGCAGGAGTCCCTTTCGGCTGCGGCCGGGCGGGGCTGCCGGCAGCCTGGAGCCAGCCAGTCCTGATGCTGCTGGCACCCCTCTCCGGAGGGTACCCCTCCTTGACCACAGCAGCTGAGCTTGTTGTGGGCAGGAGGGAGGCCGAGAATGCTGACCAGAAAGCCACCCTTGGTTAAGAGTGGCTTGGACAGCTTTAGTCTGGTTTAGCAAAACTTCAGTGTTGGCACAGACGGATGTGCAGAACATCCTCTGCCAAGATTGCCTTCTGATGGGTACGGGGTGAGAAATCGACTTCGTGCTCAGCAGCGCCCGGGGAGAAGCAAGTGCTGCTCTGTAAGGTGGATATCAAAAAGTATCTGCTGTGTCAGAGACAGCAGTTCAGTGAGTGTTTCAAGTTGACTAGATCGAGGAGTGATTTCTAGAGATTCTGAGAATTTCATTAAAGTCAGTTTAATAAAGGCCAAAATAATTTAGAACCCTGAAAAAACTCATGCTGCCATGCAGTAAAACTGGTAGGGTGTGCTGCAGCTTGGTTGTGAACTTTTCTTGAGAGGGCAGATGGATGTAAATGAAGATATATGGGGAAGATGAGAAGAACATCTGCCTTTTTCAGCTCTCTATGAGAAATGTAGAAATGTACAAGCAAGACAAAAATAAACATGAGCCACTGAGCTTGTTTCAGCTCGTGGTAGGTGTAGGAAAATTTCTGGAAGTCCCTTTTTTTCTCTCTTCAGTCCAGATGCACCAGATCAATGGAGTATTTAACTACCTCTACTGCTGATGTTTAATTTAAATTTTTTTTTTTTTTGGTTTTGTTTTGTTAGTGTGCTGAAACACATGTTGAAACACAGACAAGCACAAACAGCCACCATGTACACCCAGCAATCTGTTTCCGGGTGGATTACCTCCTTGATTCCATGGCTGTTATTTGTCCACTTTATTTTGACATTTAACATGAAATGATGCTAGGTGTTAGTTGTTCAGTGGGATTTTTAATCTTGACCAATACTTGGGCAAGCATTTGTCTGTGTCTCTCCCTCTCTCACACCGAGGGTGATTCAACAGAAGAAAATGTAGTGTGAGAAAATCACAGGGCTTTAGCTAATTTGTGAAGTGGTGTCTACAGTCCGGGGTTTTTACTGTTCTTTGCTGTGAAGGACTGTTGGAAGAAAATATTCACTGAAGAGAACTATCCGCAGGGTCTGAGGAGTACTAATCTGCTCTGGTAAAAACAGTCGGTTCCTTGCAGGGTACAGACAGCTGTAATCCCAACTCTAAGTGTTTGTCAACCACTTCTGCTGTTCCTGTCTTGTTCTAAAATCCTGGCAAGGAGAAAGACAGCTGACAAGATGTGTGAAGGAGATACAGTTAGTAAGTTTTGCCATGAAAGTTTGGTTACACCAAACCGACCTTTTCTCCCCACTGAGTGGCAGGATCAATCTTGCAAAGGTTTGAGGTTTTTAATTTAGAAAATCATTGGTTTTCTAATGTTGTGTGGATACATTAAATTTAAGAAGATTGGTGAGGAACACAGAGAGCCAAAACCAGTAACTCAGCAGTGTTTTGCAAAGGGTTACTCGAAGGCACGTTCTTCTGAATAATGATGAATTGCTTCCTGATTTGTGGTGAGTGACTTTTTTTGGTATAATTACTGTCAAGAAGGAAGCTGAACAACTAGAATACATTTCTTAGACCTAGCATAGTGGAGCATTTTCATCAAAACCTTTACGCCTTTGTGACCAAACCCACTTGACATATTTTACCGGAACTGCTGCCTCCTTTTTATAAAAGAGGGTGATCTGTGAGTACATGTCCCAAAGCCATTTCATATTCTCTTTTGTCTGCCACTGTATTCTGGTGAGAGAATTGTAGGTTGTCTTTTTTTTTTTTCTGTTCTCTTTTTAGTGATCAGGACGGGTATAGAGCAAGGAAGGTGGTGGTGGTGGTAGCAGGTTTCATTTTGATCCGGAGCAGTCATTCCAGTTCCTAACTTACTAGAGAAGCGACCTCTGTAGCAGTGAAGTGATTGATAGCTATTGAATAGTTTTGTTTGCTGGAGCTAGACTTTTGGGGGTTGCCTTAGCAAGGAGAAATAACTCTGAAGGTATTTGACAGGCTCTGTACATTTCACTTACTGTTTCTCCTTGTAAATGTATTTCCACAAAACACGTTTTTCAGGCAGTGTTCATCTTGGGCTTCCATATGTCTCAGTAAGATGCTGGTACCTTAACAATGATGGTCGTACCGTGTCCAACGTGGTGGTTAATTTATTTCTGTTTTGCTGAATTAGCACAAAAAATCTCTTGCATCGGTTGCTTTACCTTGTTAAGCTCGAGGGAGGGGGCGAGGAAGACTTCTCAATTTCTCCTGGCGATGGACTGATCCTGTGCTGCTCTTCTTGTAGGTCACTGGAGTTATAAGCAAAGAGTACATCCCAAAAGGAACGCGCTTTGGACCCCTGGTAGGAGAGATCTATACCAGCGATACGGTTCCCAAGAATGCGAACAGAAAATACTTTTGGCGGGTAAGCAGGAAAAAACAGCACCATGTTGTCACAGTAAGCAGATCACTAAATGAGTACAGCTGAGAAGCTGGGTCACTTCCTGCTTCAGACCTGTGTGAATGCAGGGGGCAACTTCTCTGTGCTGCCAGGCATGAACAGAGACAGTGGGGTGAACTAAGCCCAGTGAAAGCCTGGCTGTCTTGGATGTAGGGACTGTGTGGGTGGAGAGAGCAGGGGAGATGCACAGCCCTTCCCAGCCCTGTCTTCTGGAATGGATCGGTGCTTGGTTATGTAAAGAAATAGTTCTGCAGCTTGCTGTAGGGACGGGTTATTTTGCATTTCTTCACAGTGGAAAGTCATTCTTGTTCATGCAAATGTTGTGTATCCTTGATTTTCCCAGCTATGAAGAAGCTGTGAAAGTACTGCGTCATCTTTTACTCTGGAATTATGATACATATTGTGACATTTTTTCCTTGGGTCTTGATTAGAACAGCTATACCACAGTCTTCAGCATGTGGCATTTAAGTCATAAGCTTTTCTTAGTCTACTTCAGAAAGTGTTAAAAGAGCAGCCCAGGGATTTTTGTGAAGAGAAAAATCCATCAATGCCAGACAAACACTAGAGCTGATGTGTAATTTGTACTCCACAGTGTAAACTGGAAGGGAGCAGCAGCCAGTTTGTTTTGGCTTGGGAAGTCAGTGCTGGGGAATACGCTTCCAGTTTATCAGTAGACATAATCCTCAGTCTTCTTTACAGACCCATTATTAATTGTTAGAGAACATTCCCTCAGCCCCATCTCCTTCCATGGGTTTGTTTTGCTGCCTTCTAGCCATTTAGGTTGTGTCTAAATTGGTGGATTAGGTTGTGTCTGAATTGGTGGATTTGGGAATATATCCAAGCCTCTGTGCCCAGGCGCCTGCCTGCCTCAGCAGTATCCCGACCTCATATCCAGGTGAAACCCAGGGCAAGCACTAGCTTTCCCCACACCCTTTTCTTCCTACCTAATTGCATCATTTTGGTTTTCTCAGTTTGTCTTCGTGCAATGTAATAGAACATTGCACAGGCAATTATTTTACATGAGTGTTTTTATAAAGCAGGCTGCTGTTTCCACATTCATAAGGCTATGGAATGTTTCTTTTAGCCCGTTTTTTCAGGAGCTGGTATCTGGCATAGGAAGAGACTGGTCTACCAGCCCTAGCCCTGCCAGTTACTAATAAGGCAGCAGACATTGGGAAGAGGGGCTGCTAACCATCTTGCAGGACTTCATCTATCTCAGCGAGAAAGATGACATCATTCTCGTGATGTGATTTTAAGCCTTAATGCAGAGGGACCCTCGGAAATAATATCCTAGGATCCATCTAAGCATCGTTAAATTCCCTGTTATAATCTCTTGATTCATTCAAGACACGCTGCTGCACCAAAAATGAATTCCTTCCGAGGGGTCTGAAACAGGCTTGCATATGCAAAGGAAATTGTGGGAGATAACTTCCCACATGTTATTAAAGGCATCCTGGGCTTGCTGGCAGGAGCGGGAACATCTGCTGCGCGTGCAGGGGGGACACTGCCTGTGCCTTACCCACACGAGGGCAGCGAGGCCACCCGGAGCCGACGTCATTTCTGGGAACCATGCCGTGACTCAGCACATCTGGTCTCACCATCCCCAGAATAGGTGGGAGCCCGGTGGGCCGCCTTCGCTCTGCTGTCAGAGCATGGTGACTGGCAGCATCCCTGGTTCTGTCCTGGGAGCCGTGGAGGGTTAGGGAAGCAGCGGCAGGCATCGTGTGCCGAAGCCCCACGTTCCTGGAAGTTTGCAAACCAGGGTGAGCAGAGAAACCCGAAGGCTCCTCTTGATGCAGCACAATTCGCCCGGCTCCCTTCCATTTTCTCATAACAAACACACCGCAAAATCTCTCGCAAGCTGCTTTGATGAGGCCACATGTATTTCCCCCTTCTCAGTTTACAGGAAGTTACTCTAAAGAAAGTGATTCTGGTGTTTACGGCCTGCATTAAAGGGCCAGGCTGCCTTGCCCCTCTCCGCTGGTGGCTCTCTTAAGGAGGAGAGGTCCCACCTGGCTGGCAGGCGCTCACAGGAGTGCTGTCCGGCCAGGTAGGTGTGAAGGACAGTGGTGTGAACACAAAGGCAGGAACATGCCATGGACTGCTTTCCCCCTGAGATAAGCTCTGTTGCCCCTTTGGAAAGGCATTTCCTGCTGAGCGAGGTGCCTCAGTGGCGCAAGCTGCTCCCGCTTCAAGGTCTGGCTTTTGCCCAGTCATCTGTTTTGTGAAACCCCGGAACCCGATTGCATCCAGTGCAAAGGTAGTTCCCTCCAAGAGTAAGGGATGTGTCTTTAACATACATGTCTCCTGGATTTTTCTTGATTTCCATACACACACACCACCCCTTAAATATTTCTCCTATATTTAGCACTGTAACCAACAGTAGCTTCAGTGACTGGGGTTTCTTTCCCCCCAAGCTGCTGAGCAGTTTTATATTCATGTTTTCTCTCCCCTCTGTGGACAAGACAGAACATGTCCCTCGATAGGAAAAGTGACTTCTCATTGACTGGCCCCTCTCCAGGTCTTCGTTAAGTTATGGCAGGTGAAGTTCATCTTTGCCTCGCCCAGCCTTTCTACAAAAGGGCTACAGTCCAACTGTGAGCAAGTGTTGCTTTAGGACTCCTGGGGGGGGTGGAGGATGTTTGCATAGTTTAAACCTTTGGGCGGAGGTGGTAGGAAACTGTAAGTACAGAGGCAATAGAAAAAAGGCGAGAAAGACTGACGTAGCACAACCAGTCAGTCTTATACACAGGTGACTCAAAGCATTAATGCAAGCATGCACTCAGACCTGCAGTCATTAGCATCACCCACTTGTTGATCATAGCACCAGGAAAAGGACTCTAAGGTAGAGTGTTTATGCAGGGAGAGTACTCTGCATTTCAGATTTGGGGCTGATTTGGCCATACTAGCAGAGGTGCAGCCTGAGCAGAAATGGAAAAGGTGATTGTGGACTCACCTTTGAATAAGCATGTCTTTACTTAACACAGAGAATATTGTACTTAGAAAGGGTGGGGGAACCCAGCTTGAATTCTTTTTTTCAGTAATTTCTTCTTTTTTTTTAAAAAAAAAAACCAAACCCAAGCTTATAATTTTTCCCCTCTGAACTCTGTGTGCAAGTGCCGCATATTGAGCACATATAAATATATATATTCATGGGCACTTCCTCTCTATTCCAGATCTATTCAAGCGGTGAGCTTCACCACTTCATTGACGGATTTAACGAGGACAAGAGCAACTGGATGCGTTATGTAAACCCTGGCTACTCCATTCAGGAACAAAACTTGGCTGCTTGTCAGAATGGAATGAATATCTACTTCTACACCATCAAGCCCATCCCTGCCAACCAAGAGCTGCTTGTGTGGTATTGCCGGGACTTCGCAGAGAGGCTGCACTATCCCTCCCCCAGAGAGCTGACAATGATGAACCTCAGTAAGTGGATTACAGTATAAACAAGGAACGCTAGCAATGTTTCTTCTGCCTGTGTGTGATCTAATAATAAGTTGTATAATTACACAGCTGCATCATCTGTTCTGTCACAGTAGGTAGCTTGGAGTGGAAAAGGGGAATTAAAAAACCCAGCAACAGCCCAGCACAACAGCATGAGTTCCCTGTGCCCGTTCAGATGTAAACAGATTGTTGCTCTTTTACAGTCTTGAGTTTTACCAGATGAAACTCTGGATGAACAACCTGAATATATCCTCTGCCTTCAGAACCATACATGTTGTTTCACTCTCAGACTTTCTAAGTCCAGATCTCAGAGTGCACTGAGCAAAAGTCTGCTTTGATAGCATACACTGAAGGCTGTCCAGTCATGCTGCCAAAGGGCTGCCCTCACTGTACAAGGAAGTGGCTGTGTGCCATGACTCTGTCTAGGTGTCTGACAGAATGTATGTTGACCGTGCGATGCTCTTTGAGCCTTGTGTCTGTGCTTACTTACCTTATGGGAGCAAACCTCCTGTGGTCTTCTCATCTGGTTACTTGTTTTTTCTAAGCTCGGTGTCAAGTTCTCCGTGTTTCTTGCCTGTGTATTACAGCTTTCATTTTCTGTTCAAAAATAATAGCCCTGGTAGCAAGGGTAAGAGGTATTTCCAGGAGTTTATCTCTGCATTCCTCTGTGGTTTCTGACCATTTCCATCCTCAGTGCTTTACTCACAGCTTAATCACTACCTAGCACCTCACCCAGAGCCCCTTGAAGAGAGGGAGAGATTCTTGCTAGCTTCTCATTTGACTCCTAGGCTGCCTCCCTTCCTGTTAGCTGCTCTGAGATAGAGCAGAGCATTCATTTGACCTTCGGCCAGTGCTCACACTGAAACTTGAAAGAAAAACTGCAAGTAAGGTTGTTTTGTGTTTTTTTTTTTTAATAAGAAGGACTATTTGCTCTTGTTTGGCAGCAAATAATTGGTTATAAAATAACAGTGTTACTCTGGGGTTCATTAGAGCTAAAATGTAACACTGAATAATCAAAATGATGTCACACATTCAGATTAATCAAAAGTACGTCTATCCTCCATGGATTTCACCCTTTCACCAGTTTTTTGGTCTTGCCCTACTAAAGGAAACAAATTATAGAAGAAAATTTGTTTTCACTTAATCGCAGAGGAAAGAGAAGGTGGAGATGTCCTGTGCTGCTATATTCGGTATTCAGAAAGTATCTCACTGATCCTGTCATCTTTGCACATCTGTAATCTCACCACTTGCTGTGCAGTTTTATTTCCTGATATGATGAATTGTTGGCTTTTCAGTGGGATGAGACAGCACCATTAGGGGTTTCTGTGGATGAGTGGTTTGCAAAGATCCACCCAGACACATTTGGCCACTAGCTGGGAGGATACGCAAGCGCAGCCTTGGTTTCCTGCACCTGCTGGCACCTTGGGGTGCCTCACAGAAGTAGTGGGGAATGTGTTTGTAAAGTGTGGACTAATTACTCTTACTCAGGTCAAAACTGGGGGTGTCTGGACAAGTGTGGACTGATCAATTTTAGTAAAAGGAGGCTCAATACCTGGATTTAGAGAGACAATCATGTAGTTCAGCCTTAACATTTGAAAGAGCAATCTTTCCAGATGCTGGGATTGAAATAACCCTTTTATCTTTTAGAGATAATTTGGTTTATACAATTGAGGAATTTTGTGCTAGACTCCTCCGCCTAAAGAAAACAGCAGTTAAAAAAATGAGAAGTTCTCACTTTTTTGTCCTCTTTTCCTCCTCATCATTGCGACAAGCACATTCAAGCCTAAAGCCTGCTGCTAGGCCAGAAACCCTACAGGCACTGTAAGGATTGAGGTTTTTCTAAAGTTTCGTTGCCTTTTTCTTGAAAAGTATGGAAAAAATCCAGAGGATTCCCAAAAATACTTATTTGCTGGAGGGCCTGTAGCAATAATGCAAGCAGGGATATTTTTTCCAGTGTGAGTACTGGAACCAGATGAGTCAAAGCACCATTCAGTTTTCTTCTTCCACTTCTTCGCAGGACACTCCTTCTAGTTAAATCTAAAAGTAGTGAACATCCTGCTGCCTCTCCAGCCTCTCTCTCTGGCACAAGCCTGGCCAAGGTTCTCTCACGCTGTGTTCATCTGTGAATAAAAAGTGCAGAAAGCTTGTCTCCACCCTCTGCAGGCATGGGGTTTTGCCCCATCGAAACATCTTAACACAGTCTTGCTTGGGGGGGATACCCCCGTCCCCCCAATGGTCACCTCTTTCGCCTGCTAGGAAGTCAGGAAACCCCTTGCCAGCCAAATGGATTGCTAATAATTCGGTGTTAAAAGTGATGTGGCTTCTGTCAGAGGAGCAGGCGAGCCTTGCTGCCTCTCCCAACTCCTGGCTGCTGGTTTTGGCACCTTCTGAGGAAGAGGGAGGGAAAGTTGAGGTCCACATCCCACCACAGACTGAAGTCGGGGCTCCCTCCCAGTAAGACACATAGCAGCATGAGGGCGGGGCAGTAGCATTGCCGGCCCACGACTGTGGTGTGTTGTGCTCGACTCCCTCTCTCCAGCGTGTCTTGGGTGCGCGGAGCATGCCGGCACCCGCGGGAGGCTTTGGAAGAGACGTGACTTGGCTATTGCCTGGCCCGGTACAGGAAAGGCCACCTGGGCCACACACTGATGGAGAGCCAACTCCAAATGTAGGCAGCTGCTTTAGGTGCCTCAGGGGTTTGAGGATCACGGTCTTGGAGTTCAGCACCTCAGTTCCTCTTAAGCACCCAAGCGGGATTGGCCTCCAGGGAAAAATGTAGCCAAGAATTTCTCTGGCTTTATTTCCTGTAATTAGTGGCCTCAAAAATGAGAGAACTACCACTTTAGAGCATAAATGTATTTACACATCCACATACAACATCTACTTGCCTCTGTAACAGCAAACTTTCAAATTAAAGGTAACTTTTCCAGCGTTACTTCATTTGTGCCATAGAAGGAAAGCATCCAGATTCAAGACAGCAATTAGGCATGTGCTTAGTTATGGGTTAAACCCTGTCCTCTGTGTCCTCGAATTGGGGCCTTTGACCCAGTCCTTCAGACGCTGAAGCACACACCTACCTTCACGGCCGTGATTAGCTCTGAGTGGAGCTACGTAACTTCAAGTGGATGTTGAAGTGCCTGCAAGGTGTTGTACGGTAGTGTTAGAGGCAAGGCTCTGTGTTACCCCAGCGATGGAAGCTTAGTATCGTTTCAAATGACCCTCTTCTCATTCCTGTCTGTTATGAGGCCATTGATGTTCTTTTGTGTCAAGATTGGAAATATATCACCTTCAGATGGTGCCATTGTCCAGTAAACGGTTTTAAATGCCACAGTGCAAGAGTTCTATATTCTGCTGGCCAAAAAAATCAACTTTTGGTGATTTGCTAAATGTCCTTAACCTCATTTAACTGGAATCTCGGATTGTCTCTTAGAGCTGTGATATCTTATTTTTGGACTAGCAAACAGACTGAGGAAATTTGCTTCAGGGGTCCCACATAGTTCAACATTTCATTCTTACCTCATTGTGGGAGGATTATTTTGGGACAGAGGGTGGAGATGGTAACATTTAAAAAAAAAACCACCATAATCTAAAAACCCCCAAACAATCACATTGATGCAGGACATGGCCATTTGATAATGAAGTTGATGTATTGCAATCCTATGATGCAACTTCCTACTGTTGGTGTCATGGGTGTCCCCTCAGTCAGGTTCAGGCAGGTGTGACACCTTTTGGTCAAACTTCAGGAAAAAAGTTTGAGTTGGGCGGGGGGGAACAATTTCATATTTACAAAACGTTTGGCAGTCTTTTTGTTTCATTAACAGGTTTAACGAGGTATTATTTAAAATCTTTCAGATTCTATGAAGATTAACTTCTTGATGCTGTTTCTTAAATGTGATTTATTCTTTGCTTCTTCCTGCTGGCCCTGACACTGGCCGTTAACTAAGCCCTGCCACTCGCTTTCCCTTTTGTTTATGGGCAGTTTCACTTTCTGGTTTTGAAGCTTTTCTGTTTGGGTTGAGAGGAAACATCTGCACTTGCTTAAAAAAAAATGCCTCCTGGAATCTTCAAAAGGGCTCAGGAAAATGATTTTGAAATGATATGAAAGGTTGTCTTCACAGAACCAGAATTTGGGGGCTGAAGTTGACTTAATGCTGCGGATAATTTGAAGGCTCCCTTAAAGATCTTCCCTGAGCAAAATGTTTTCAAAGGCATATCGCCCTGCTTTGGACACATTTAGAAAACAGATCATCAAATTAGAGACTTCTAAATGTTAGTCGCTGTTCTCGTTTTGAGTGGAAACACTCTTTTGTTTTGCCTGCTTCACAACTTCGAGGTTCTTTCTACTAGCAGAAGAGGTGCTTAATTTAGATCGAAAATATGAATCAGCATAATTAAGCTCCGCCACTCGAAGTGTTCAGTACTAACTCACTGCTGAAATTACTACTGAAATTACTGTCTGCCTACAACCATTTTTCAAGTCTTTAGAAAAAAACAGATCGTTGTTTTCCTGAAGTCTTTCTCAGCTACAGCTCAGATCCCAAGAAACGAGAGCAAAGCCTACGGCTGTGCAGCAGTCTGTATAGCTGGAACACCCACACTGGAGGGACTGACTTCAGGCAGCCCCTCCGCTCAAGTTTTATTAATACTTAAAAGTAACAGGAGATTGGTCCCTTTTCCTCTTGCACGCACTCGCTAATCTCAGATCTGAGCAAATAATCTGTTGACCTCAGTGAGAAGTGGACCAGGCTCCTAAAGAGGCACGTCTGGGGTTTGGGGTTTTTTCTCTTTCTTTTTTTTTTCCCCCTTCCCCTCAGATCAGTAACTTAAAAATGCAGCTGTGCTGTTCTTGTTTTGTCATGAACTTCTTTTCTGTGTGTCTCTGACCACAGAAACTAGACAGATCTTGGAAGAGTATGTGCCTATATTTAGTGTATATATATGCATATGGTGTCGGGAAGGAGAAATGCATTTGTAGAGCGAGAAGGAGACAGTGTGATCAGTAAGAACTTAAGTGTAAAATCACAAGTTCAAAAGAAAAAAAAAAGCATTTATAAGAAATATATCTCTCTAACTTTGACGTACGGCTCCTTTAAGAACAAGAAGAAAGGTTGTAAATCTCTCAATCGGTTTGGGCCCTGGTTTAAATCCAGGTTCAGTTTAAATCCAAGAGCCTCTCCTTGGCCCCTTCTCTTATTTTACAGAGTGCTGACACACTTGTTTATGTTTTGATCTCTCTGGTGTTCCCAAGCCTCCTTTGTGCTCAGGTAATAGGAGAAAAAGGAGGGGATTTATGGACCAAAGTTAGCTTGCAACCTAAAGAGGGCTGTCACAGTTAGACCTGAAAAATAATCTGCAAATATTACAACTTCTGACTGTGCATAAAAATGAGGAGGAGGAGGAGCGGCTTTACCAGGGGCTTTGAAGGGAAGCAAAGAACAATTATCTTTAGTGGGGACATGGGCCTCTTGCACAAAGAAAGTTACGTTCTCAGTGTGAGCTTCCTTTCAGTCACTCGTGGGCTTGCTCTAGTGCATAAGGCACGTAGGTCCCCACCCTGATGTTTAACCTTGTGACGGCAGGAGCCGTTCCTCCAGCTGACACAGCCCCAGTTTCTCTATGACTTTTCCAGCAGCACCAGCACTTCTTCCTCTTCCGTACCACCCCCCCACCCTTTTTTTTTTTCTTTAAAAGAGAAAAGTGTCAATTCAAACTTCCTGCTCGGTAGACCCCACTGAGAGACTGATACAGGCCTGATAAGGTGGTATTTATTTATTTGTTCTGCTGTGAGGCTTCACAAGTCCTGCTTCCCGCCCCCTCCCCCAGCTTTCAATACTTCCTGGTCTCGATACTTCCCAGTGCTGATAGTGTCACCAGGAGTGTTTGCACTGAGACACTGGCGTGGTGACAGGCAGCTGATAAGATGCAGATAATAATATTATCCACAGTGCCATTGACAACCTTCTTGAACCTCATAGGACTTCTGTGTTATACCCAAAACTCTGTGTGTACGTCTAGAAAATGGGGTACCAGTCCATGACTACAGACAAAATAACAAAGAACACAGATGGGGTTTAATGCCAGCCAGCACAACATGCTTTATTCCCCCATGTGTGAAACAGCTCTGCATTAAACTTCACCTTGAAGAGAAGTAATTGGGAAGCTGTGTGCACGCTTGTGTGTGTACAGGCTTGCTGCACAGCACGCCCTGTGTTGTATCATAAATATTTTCATGGAACATAACTGTGTTTGGTCGCATTTCACTGCAGCTTGAACATACACGAATCACCTCCATAGCACACACTAAATTTGCTTGCTACTAGTCTAATCCCTCTTGGAAAAGGATGCTACTGTAGGAGCGGGTTGCTGTGAGTAGGTGCGTGCTTTGAAAACTGCTGTTTTCCTGGAGACATTTATGAAATGGCTGGTTCGTTGCCTTATAGGGTAATGTTGCCAAACGGTAGATTCCATCGGAGTGGTGAATAGTGAAGCAAGGAATCCATGTTCAAAGCGATGTGGTCATTGCCTGTTCCTATCTTTCTCGCCCTGTTCATCTGGTCCTCCAGAACTCATAAAAAGGCTGTTTTTCAGCCCAGTTAGCGATGCAAGAAAAGGCACTCACAAGAGCAGAAATTTGGCTAAAGGGCTGCGATACTTTGGAGTCACATACCCATCGGCATTGGCTTGTACCTCCTGCTGGAAAACCTTGCACATAACTAATCATGCATACGAAACTTTCTTGTAGTTTCCCCCCCTGTAATAAAAAAAATCTTTGAAGTAATGATTTCAGGATTATGTAACTATTAACTCTGAGAAATGAGGCAAAAGCAGGCTTCTTCTGTTTTGGTGCAGTGTTTATATTCTTACATTATGTCCAGGTAACAAGGGAGAGTCTTTGAATACAAGTATTGCATGTGCTGAACTGAGCCAAAGGGATGCTAGCTTCTATTTCCTTCTGAATACATACTTCTTTTTTCCTTTTTCATTTAAAAAAAAAAAAGTACATTTCGACTTAAGCTGGAGACAAGCAGTCTTGCTTGCTTTTGCTTTGCTTCAGCAGTTTTTTTATAAAGTACAGCTGTAAGCAGAGGAGTTTTGCATAGACTGAATGCCACAGAAATCTGCAGTAAATAGTCTGCTTTGTTGTAGATGTTCCTAAGCAGAATATATAATGAGTAATGATCTGTTTACTGATGAAGAATACCTTCTCTTTGAAGAAGGCTTTCATCCCAGCCAGCCGTGGTTTTTTTGGTACTGTAAGTAATTGAACTGGCTGGTGAAGTGACTGCTGCGGTTTGGCAAAAGCCGATTTGTCATGCCTTGTTATTTTACTGAGGAACATTTCTGGGAGCTTGGTTCTGCAGAGCCCTTCTGTTAAACCTGTATTGTGAACAAATGCTAGTAGGAGTACCGCTCAGATAGACATTCAGCAGCGAAGATTGTCAGGTCTGAGGAGAAAGTACGGTGAAATCAGTTCGCAAAGTGGAGACGAGCAAATGAATCATCGTCCAGCTCTGTACGTGCTGGCTGGTGTCCCTTAAATTAATGATGCTTTTGGTTAACACTTAATACCAGTGGGCATTTCTCCACACAGAAATCAGTTTTTTGTTGAGTTAAATGATAGTTCGTCTCCGAGAGCGGCCCTTCCTTCCCACGAGACTTGTAAGAGTTGGACTGTTTTAAAAAGAGATAATGATGGTGTCATATCTAAATAATCATTGCCTTGTCTTTGTATTTCAGCACAAACCCACGTTAATCCAAAGGAGCACAGTGCTGATAAAGATGAGCTCTGTCAGAAGAGCATCCCAAAGAAGGAGCACAGTGTGAAAGAAATCCTGAAAATGGAAACCAATCCTCCAAAAGGCAAAGACTTCTTCCAGAGCAACATTTCACCAGTTACTCCAGAAAAAGACTTGGATGACTTGCGTAAGAACTATAGTCCGGAGAGGTGTTTCTTCCCACGAGTTGTCTACCCGATCCGACCTCACATTGCAGAAGACTATCTGAAAGCTTCCTTAGCATACGGGATGGACAGACCCAGCTACGTTACTCACTCGCCCATCCAAACGTCTACTACGCCAAGTCCTTCCGGGAGGAGCAGCCCAGACCAAAGTTTAAAAAGTTCAAGCCCTCACAGCAGTCCAGGGGTCACGGTTTCGCCTCTGGCACCTACTTCCCAAGAGCACAGAGAGCCATACCCTTACTTGAACGGGTCGTATGGCTCAGAAGGATTGGGGTCTTATCCTGGATACGCACCCCCCGGCCACCTCCCACCTACCTTTCTACCATCCTATAGCCCTCACTACCCCAAATTCCTGTTACCTCCATTCAATATGAGCTGTAATAACCTGAGCGCTTTGAACAATATTAATGGCATCAACAATTTCAATCTCTTCCCAAGGGTGTATCCGCTTTACAGCAACCTGCTCAGCGGGGGTAGCCTTTCCCACCACATGTTGAACCCCACCACACTCCCCAGTTCATTGCCCAGTGAAGGAGGCCGTCGGTTGCTGCAGCCTGACCATCCGAGAGAATTCCTCATACCAGCCCCCAACAGTGCCTTCTCTATCACGGGCGCTGCCGCCAGCATGAAGGACAAGCCATGCAGCCCCACCAGCGGCTCACCCACAGCTGGTACAGCAGCCAGTTCAGAACACATAATGCAACCTAAACCTACCTCAGTGGTGTTGGCTGCCACCGGCGGCGAAGAAGCCATGAATCTCATTAAAAGTAAGAGGAATGTGACCGGTTACAAAACCCTCCCATACCCACTGAAGAAGCAGAATGGGAAGATCAAGTACGAATGCAACGTTTGCTCCAAGACCTTTGGCCAGCTCTCCAACCTGAAGGTAGGCAGTGGAGAAGAAGACATGAGCCTTCCCGGGAAGGCTCCAGTTCCTCCCTGTAGGTTACCTGGGAAAAGCAGGGGCAAGCCTGCCTTACTAGTCAGGCCGTTTTTCCCTCTGGGCTTAATATGGCAGCCCCCCAGCAAGAAAGCGCGGCTGTAAAGATACCTAATGAACTAGATACTGTTGTATTCTGGCAATGGGAGTCTTCTGCTAACTTGGGGAACATCTGAAAGTACTTTGGCTGCAGTAGGGGAACTGCAAATTGTTAATTGCTCTGTCTCTCCCTAGGTGCACCTCCGAGTACACAGCGGAGAGAGACCGTTCAAATGCCAGACTTGCAATAAAGGCTTCACGCAGCTGGCTCACCTCCAGAAGCACTATCTGGTACACACAGGAGAGAAGCCCCATGAGTGTCAGGTACGTAACGCTCCAGAGACAACCTCCCTGTGTGGCTGAAGGGACAGCTGGGCCCGCGCACACCCTTTGTGGTGCACAGGGAGGGCTGCGTGACTAACCCGTGGCTGCCCAGAGCTGGCATCAGCATCACAGCTGTTTCCAGCCCCAGTGCGGCAGCGGCTGTGAGACAGCAGGGTGCCCTTTAGCCTGCCCAAGAAACACCTGCCTGATACAGTTTTGACACCAGCTGTGCTCAAAATGCCACGCAGCGATATTTAAATAAAAAAGGTGGTGATTTTTCCCCTTTGTGAGAAAGTGTGAAGACAGAAAAAGCTGCCGCTGCGTCCAGCTGTCTCCGCCTGGGTGTCTGTGATTTAAACCGTAAAACCCCCTCCCACTCACACTCACTCGCTGTTTCTCTGCCACCCCCCCGCATTAGGTTTGTCACAAGCGGTTCAGCAGCACCAGCAATCTCAAAACCCACCTGCGGCTCCACTCTGGAGAGAAGCCTTACCAGTGCAAGCTCTGCCCGGCCAAGTTCACCCAGTTTGTGCACCTGAAGCTGCACAAGCGTCTCCACACCCGGGAACGTCCCCATAAATGCATCCACTGCCACAAGAGCTACATTCACCTCTGCAGCCTCCAGGTCCACCTGAAGGGCAACTGCCCTGTCGCCCCTGCCTCCGGCCTCTCCATGGAGGACCTGAATCGAATCAACGAGGAGATCGAGAAGTTCGACATCAGTGACAATGCTGACAAGTTGGAAGAAGTGGAGGACAATATCGACCTTACATCGATTGTGGAGAAGGATATACTCACCATGCTCAGGAGGGAGATGGAAGGAACCAATCTGAAAGTGTCTCTGCAGAGAAACCTGGGAAACGGACTTCTCTCCTCAGGATGCAACCTTTACGAGTCGTCAGATATGTCAATTATGAAGTTGCCTCACAGTCACCCGCTACCTCTGTTACCTGTAAAGGTCAAGCAAGAAACAGTTGAACCGATGGACCCTTAAGACTTTTTGGCAAAGTGATTTTTTTTTTTTTTTTTAATTTATGACTTGGCAAGTCAGGGTGCCTGTAGCAGTTGCTTGTACATAGTTTCGATGCTGCGAAGCAATCTTGGCTTACAGTAGTTCCCCTCGCTCTCCAGCTGAAAGAAGGAACTCCAAAGTTACTGTTTTCTCAGGGCATAAAAAGGGGCAAAGGACTGCGCATTGCCTCGCCAGTTACTAAAAGACAATCGTCTATCCATAATTATTTTTTCAATGATAGTACTTCATAATTTATTATGCAATTAATCATTCTAAAAGCAATAATTAGGAAAATGTTTACAATGACTGGAAAATTCATTGTAATTTTTACGTTAAATGTTTTTATTTTTTGTTTTACAGACATTGTTTGTAGATACGTTTTTCTGCACATCTGTTTTAAGAACCTAAGATGGGGGTTTCAGTAAATGTGTTTTATGTACCGATGTCTTTTAAACAAATGTGGTTTTTCGTATTGCCAAAGTTGGACATTTGACATACAGAATCCTTGATCCCTTGGTTTGAAAAAAAAAAAGCTCTGTACTTTTATGTGCAAATCACCCCACTGGGAATTGAAAAGGAAAAAAAGAAACCAAACACCCGGAGCAGCAGCAAGCAGGGAAGAAACTGCTTCCCCCTGCCTCTCTGAGGATAGGAGAGAGATCCTTCTACCTGCGGCTCTGCCCGGACCAGATGTGGCACAGCAAACCCCTACCCGCCACGGACGATATGACAGGTTTTTAGAAAACAGCTATAGGCCCCACACATCGTCATGTAACTTTATGACCAAAGGAATGCATCAGCTTGAAGTGGCTCTTCCAAAACAAAACAAAACAATTCACTTCATTCTTTTGTTTCCAAAAGCAGTTGAAAAACAAACACACAAATATTCTTAATATTCTGCCTAAAAGGAGGGTTTTTTTTTGGCAGACTTCTTTCTTCTCGCTCTCTCTCTTTTTTTTTTTTTTTTTTTTTTTTTTTTTTTTTTTTTTTAGGCCAGAGCCTTCCAGGGATTTAAAAAAAAACCAAAACAAACATGGTCAGATTCCCTGAGAAAGAAGGGGGTTCGGTTTTACTTGTATTTCCCTCCTGCTTTGCCTGGGTACAAGTGGGGAACAAAGTCCTTTCCTGGCACATACCTTTTTTTTCTCCTTTTTTATTTTTTTTCTCCTGTCTTTTTCCCCCCCTTTTTCCTAACTTCTGTACGACTCAGATTTTTCTCAGTATTTGTGTTTGTACATTTTGTGGTTAATTTAATTAAAGAAGAAAAGGGCATTGCAAAGTTGTTGAACAACAATTACCTCAGTGCTTGTGTCCAGTGGTGCAGACAATGCTGTTTTATCTAAATGCTTTGCTACTTTAGAGAAGAAACCAAAATGTGCACAGGGAAAGATAGAATGCACGTCCTTTTATCTTTTTTGTTTTGCTAAGCCCAAAGATGATATGGTGACGTTTGAGGTGTAGCAAAGAATACATGTATATTTATAGATATATTTATACCACTATACTATATATGTATATGTATATATATTTATACCACTTAAGTTGTGAGCCAAACCATGTAATAAAACCTATTTTTCATCTAAGTGTGAAAATCAGATGTTATCCAGTTTTGCATGTTATCCATGACCTCAAAGCCAGAAGGTTGTAGGAAGGCATTTATCGCTCGCCGCCGCATGGGTGCAGCTACACCTGAACTTCCAAACACCTTATGTGAGCACGTGGCGTCTCAGCGAATCCAGTGGGAACGACCCTGTCTGCAGGACAGGGGTCCCCCCGTGCTCCAGGCAGCGCATACTGGGGAGGGGGGGGGAAGGAGGCGGGCGGTCAAACAAGCAGCCAAACAATGTTAACCGAGAGACCTCGAAGCCAGCCGTGACGCGTGCGTGGCGTGTTCACAAGTCCCGGTGAAGGGCAGGCTGGATGGAAGTTAGCTGGGCTCGGCCCCTCATCTCGTTGTACCCTGCCATTAATGAGTTGCACCGCCAACTCGCACTAACGTAAGCAGCATTATGACGCACCTCCCCTTCTGCGTAGCTCTCTTCGGTTGTGTTCTTGCCGAATTTCAAACAGCCCACTGCAGCAAGCCAGGGTTAGGTGAGCTGCTTCCCCCTGCCTCACGCTCCACCCCCCCTCCCCCAGCAGACTTAATTTAAATGCCTTCTGTTAAAAAACCCAAATGATCCTGAAATGCAAGTCTCTCGGCACAGCTTTTGAAGGACCACAGTTCATTACATTTCCACTCCTGCAAATTGTGAGGCTGACATCTTTTAAATGTAGCAATAGTTCATGAATATAGTACTTGTAGGGTAAACCAAAGTATCACTACTCTGTCACTGGACACACACTTCTCCTATTATTTGCCTGTAGTGCTTTCTTGTATTTGATACAAATTTTACGAGAATTTATATGCATCAGCTTTAAGAATTGTTACTTCTCTTGACTGTTTCCCCCTTCCCTTAGAAGTTTTACCTGTGAATGTAGCAACAATCAACAGTGTTTTGGGGTTTTTTTTTCTGTCTCTCTTAAGAAAGACTCTGACCAAAGTTAACAGGCTTTTTACTTTGCTAGAACAACAAACTATCATATGTTTACGTATTGGTTTACATCATTATTTATGTGCAAATTGTCAAATGTAAATTAAATATAAGTGTTCATTGCTTTACCGATGCTTCCCTTGTCTTCTCTCTCCCTGCACTGACCTCCTGGGCAGCCTCCCCGTGGGCACCTTCCCCTCCCAGCTGCAGAGGCTGAGGGTGATGACGCCTCCCAACACGTGCCGACTTCGGCTGTTGTGGGCCGCAATTTTCTGTGATGGAAAGTCATGAGCAGCACCACTGAGAGCCGAGTACCCTGGCTGTGTGATTAACGGCACTCTCTTCAGGTTTAGCCAATACCCCTAGAAAAAAGAAAGCAGGATTTACAAAAAAAAAAAAAGAAAAAAGCAAAAAAACCAAAATCCCCCAACCCAACCAGAATTTTGAGTGTTTTGATGGAAATACTTGAATGCTATCTGCCTTGCAGATATGTGATCAGGGTTCTCATTTACATATTTCCAAGCGATTGTCATTTCTGGCCTGAAACCCTAACCACTGGGACCACAATGACACACTCAAGATGTCAGCGTGAGACCACTTAGGTCCCGTAACAGTGTGGTGGGAACTGCATTCAAAACAAACGCGGGTCTGTTTTCACTGCTCGCAAACGAGACGCAAACGCGAACTAAATCCAGAAGGTCAAGTGGCCTTGTCTTGTCCCCCCTCGCCCCACCTCAGCCCAAAAAGAATGACAGGCCAGGGTGCCTCAGAAAAGCGAATCCGACATTCGCTACTTCCATCGCTGATGGTGAGATCCAAACCAGAGTGGCCATGTGCTGCCCGGCCCTACCTGAATGCTAAAGAAGTAACTTAGTTCCTGCTCATATTGAGACACTCAGCGCCGTATGATGTTTTAAAAGTATTTTGCTGTCCTCTTAAAAAAATTCATTTAAACATCTGTCTCAAGAATTTGAAATACTGCCAGCACCGAACTGTGGAGTTAAGAAAACCAGAGCACTGTTGTCATAAACGTGCCAAATGCGGCATGTTATATTCCCATACTCAACAGAGCTATTGCTGTAATTTTTTTTTTCAAAAAGCATAGGATAACCATTACCACCATAAATCATACTTCATTCCTTGGCAAAGTGTTACGTTGCGCCGGAGAGTTATGTCCTGGGGACACTTGTAAGCTTTAGAAGATGTTTAATAAAACACATTACATAAAAAGACAATGCGCGTTGTAGATCACAGCCTTGCGAGGCTGAGCCCGGCAGCTGCTGCCTCAGTTTCTGGCAGCCCCCGCACCAGTTGGAAGCCGCTGCAGGTGTGTATTGCCACCAGAAATGTGGTGGGTTTCAGCCGCAGCAACACCACCAGTGCCATGTTGGCCAGTCACAAAGGCGTTAGCGAGGTGCAGGGGGTAGACCTCCTTTGAGTAGACCTCCTCTTTTTGGGTACCGCTGTGAAATTCAGCCCCACGAGGCCATGTGCCCCCAGCACAGAGCCGCAGGCTACGCGAGGGCAGGTGGGCTCCGTGCCCACCTTGCTGCCCTCAGCATGAAAATGTTGGGGAACCAAGCGTGGTGTGGCCAGGAAGGCAACATGTACTTCCCTTCCACAGCTTTGCCAGCTGAGCTGCTTTGCCATGGGACAGGACGGGGCGAATTCCAGCTGGGATAGGCTCAAACACAGATTTAAGGAGGATCCTGCCCTTCCAGCTGATTTATAAAGCCCAGTGTGTCTCAGCTGGGTGCTGGGGAGACTCCGCTAATTTCCAGCATGGGCAATGACGACTTTGAGGTAGACGACAAAAAACGTGACTCACCGAAGGAGCATGGGCCCTTCGGGTTCAAATCAGCGGCCACCGGTGCACGGCCGTGTCCCAACACGTGCTGAGACCGCACTCCGCACAGGATGTGGCCCAAAACCTCTGCTGTCGTTCAGAGGTGTTACGCTACAGCGAGGGAAACAGTTGTGGCTGTAATTAAAGGCAGCCAGGAAACACTTGGCTAATTACTGTATGAGCCGGGGCTGAGTGGATGCGGTGCGGCTGAGGAATGTGCCCGTCATGGGGCAGGTATCTGCAAAACACAAGCTGTGGCGGTGGCCTAAAAAAACCTCACCACTGGCGGTGAGGTAACCGCCCTGGCACTGAGATGGAGTTCTCCTTCCTCTGTGCGGGGTCGGGGTGGAGAGGCAGGGAAAAGGCTTAGGTTGGGATGGGGCTGGTGGGGGGGCACAGATGGAAAGGTTGGTGACTTCAGCACTAACCAGTCCTGCCCGAGCAGTGGGAAAACATGAGCTTTTGTCAAAGATATGACACTTCTCAAAGCCATGGGTGTTTAATTTCTCATCAGACACGGCTGCTGCCATTCCCATTTTCACCAGCAGCACATGGAAGTGCCCATGGAGGCCACATTTGCACTAACTGCAGTCAACAGCGGAAGGCTGGAGACCGCCCAACACGCTGCAGAACTCTGCTTTCGCTCTTCCTAAAAAAGAAGTTGGGGGTGATTTCCCAGCAATTCACCATGGTGGCTGAAAGGGAGGAGCCAATAATCCTCGCCGAGGCCCTGCTGCCTCGGTGCCACCTTGGGATGCACAGTTGTGCTCTCATCCCATGCTACAGGGGTTAGATATCGATTGTGCAGAGCCACGTGCAGGCAGACATCACCGCCTGCTTCACAGCCAAGCCTCCTTACCTCTGCCATGGCAGCCTGCAGCTCAGCACAGCCTGAACTGCGCTCCGTGTGGGAAAGCCCAGTGTGGGTAAGGTTAGATGATGCTTTCCACCTCCAAGCAGCACAGACTCAGCTGGGCTGGTCTGTTCAGCTCTGCAAACTTCAGGCCGCACAAGCTCACCTAGGAAAGGAGACACAGCCTGGGCTTCTGAAGTCTTGTCCTGAAGTGTTGGTGTTGTCCTACCACGTGCTGCAGGAATCTCCCCAGCACCCTCTCCTAGCACAGGGTGATGCAGCCCCGTGCACCAGCCAAAGCCCAGCACTTGAACATCTGTCTCCTGGCACTTCAGAGGCACCCACCAGCCATCACATCTGGACACAAACTGCTGCCTGGAGCGGGGGTTGAAAAGAATGTCTGCCATGTGAGGTAAGCAGGGAGCTCGAGCAGAAGCAGCAGGGCAAGGAGCTGCAGTCACTGGGCAGACAGGTGGCACACACCCCTGGAAGGAGACCCTCCCTGTCAGGGACCCCCTCAGCTGGTGGGGGGACTGGGCAGAGATCTCTAAGAAGAGATGTCTGACCCTCCAGGAAAGGGAGAGGTACACTCAGAGCTCTCCTTGACCCACAGGCTGGTGGCCAGGCACCTCTGTGGCACAGGGGTGTGGTAGCCAGTGGCCCTTCCTTCCCTCCTCCTCCCAGGCTGTGCGCAGGGAGATGGTTGGCATGCCAAACCACTTAGGTAGGTGTGACCAAATAGCCCTATTGAAGGAAGCCAAACCAGTATGACTTCCTTATTGTGCAATGATTAATAAAGGCCTTCAGCGCTTTTTCTCCATTAATTGTGAATAGGCAAGTCCTTGATCATTTCCTTATCCAAGGCCCAAGTGAGATTCCTTACAGCATTCCTGCCCCAAAGTGGCTGCACTCTGCTGGGAAGAGAAGCAATTCCTGCAACATTGAAACCGTGCACAGCAAAACCAAAGGCCGAAAACCTCCTTCCGTGTTCACCCGCCCTGAGGACTCAGCTGTCACTGGACATAGGGAGACCCCAAAGTTCCTGCCTTTACCAGCTGGGTTTTACACCGTAAATCCTAACTTACATAGGCAAAGGGGGGAGTAGCTTTTGGGCAGGGAGAGGAGTGCAGCAGGCAGCAGTCTTTAAGGGATTTCCTAGATACTAGAGTCTCAGCTCCCAGCTTCCCTCCAGCTTCCCTAGGGCAAAACTTTATGCATCAGGACTGATCCCCTGTGAACATTTGGTTTCCCCTGTCCTTGGTCTACCTTGTGTATTCACATAGCTTGGCTTTTTTGTGTTTAAAGGACAGGTCCTGTGCATATTTACAGGCAGGATCCGCTCCTCTTATCAGCCTCAAAGCCCCGTGCAGAAATTCTTCAGTAAGAGGGGAAGGTTTGGCTTCCTCTGGCCAGGCTGGGGTTGTGTCCCCAGGCGGGGACCCAGTTACCCAGGCTGGGTGGTGTCCCTGAGAAGACTCACTTTACTCACAACTGGTCATGAAGAAAAACAAAAGTTAAAAATGTAGAAACTGCAACCAGGTGCGGAAGGGAGCAAGGATACATGAAAAGTGAAAATTTGCCTTTTTAACAAGCCGTTACAAGTTAGTTAGGTGTTTAGGAGGGAACATGCACTGGGGCTTATAGTCATTCAGAGAAGATTTTGTATGTGTGCGTGCTTTTAATGAGACCAGAGGGTGCAGAACAGGGCTCCTTTTCTAACCAGTGCACCAATTTGTGCATGTCTCTAGCTGTGGGTGTTATGTGCTTTCTACTTTGAGTGGTAAGTTTCAGTTTGATTCTGCTCTCAAGAGCTGTGGGGACAGTTTGTACTTGCCTTATCAATGCAGAATCCGAATAGCTTCACGGCGCCCGGCCCTCTGACACTGCAAACTGAGAAAAAATACTTTAAGCACAGAAAAGTGAGTGAGGTGCCAACCAGAGTGCTTTTTCTCACCAGAGCATACCATCTTCCAAACTCCTGTGCCCTGATCAGCAGGGCAATAAGCCACCACAAGAGCCACAGCCTCAGCACCACCCAGAGAGGCCCCGTCCGGGATCCCAGGGCTGAGGCTCTTTACCTACACCCCCACAGCCCTAAAACCCAGCACCACCCCTGATGTCCCAGCACTGAGGGCCTGGTCTGGCTGCTGCAAAAGTGGCAGCTAAAGGAGATGCTTGCCGACCCCCGTTTGTCCCTTGCCCTGAGCGAGCCTGGCCAGGAGCCACTGACCAAAATGGTGCCCATGGTTAGAGATGGCAGCAAGAGAAGGGCAGGGCAGGTATCTCCATGGCCCTGAGGAAGCAGCTCTGCTTTGGCTCCAAAGGCTTGTGGTTTCAACAGCAATGCCTGTGGCCCAGCCATGCAGCTGATTTCCAAATGGGCCTTGCTGTCTTCCCATCTGTTTGCTAAAAACACCCGTCTCAGACTACACGCTGCCTGTCCCACTGTCCCTAGAATGGGCTGTGACTGAAAGGTGCCTCATGTCCTCCATCCCTGGGCCCCCTTGCCTGGGGGGTCCTGTGAGGTCACCAGCCCTGTGGCAGCAGCCTCCACGTTCCATCGCTCTAAGAAAATCCCATTCAGAGAGAGACCCCGCAGCAGCCTCAGCAGTTGCTGCAGAAAGATGTCCCCCTTGCCTCCCCCCACCCCGCCCTGCCATGAATCTGGAGCCACTCGGGAAGAGCTCGGCATGGTTCCCCTCCCTTGGGTGCCACACACTGCATTTCACTGGGAGCCTTGTTCTTAAAATTCCTGAGTATTTCTCAAATGAAGTTATGACCTACATATCAGCTAAGAGCAATGTGCAGATTTCCTCCCTCCCTCAGATCCGCTTGAGGTTTTTAATCCCCTCCACAAGATACAACATTCAGGAATGACTGTGGTGTTTGCTGCACAGTCACTGGTCTTGCTTGAGCTTGAAAAGGAGCTCAGGAGATGAGGTTGGAATAGTGGCTGGAGGTACAGCTCCCTCTGCCCTGCCACATGCAAGTGGCCAGGCTCCCCTGGGGCAGGGGCAAGGTGGCCTGGGACCTTCCTCTGTCTAGGCCAGGATTATCCTTGTTCTGCCTTGAGCACCTGACAGGCAGGCTGAGGAGCAGAGGGTGCCAGATCATACTGGAGGCACAGTGCTCTCCAATCTCCTTCAAAATCTCAGCTACTTGTCCAAATTAAGGAGGCCAGAAAACAAGGGCCTTCCCTGACATTCAAATCCATTCTGAAGTAGCACACACCCCTGCAAAATGTTCTATGAGCCTTGTCAGACATCAACATCATAAACCTCAGTCCTTTGCGCTGGCCTCCTGTCCACCAACTCTCTCTGTGCCCATTAGCCAGAAGGGAACACCTCAACCCTATGTGAATCTGACTCTGAAAACGCATGCAAGGATGGATCCAGCCACAGAATTCAGCTACAGGTTTCCATTTCCCCCAGATTTGGGTTATTTAAGCCTGGGATTACCTGTTGATGCCATTCCTAACACATCTTTTTTAAATTAATTTTCAGTGTAATTGTTTAGATCGATCTAAACACTAAGGCAGTGATGTGCATCTACACAGGGGAATGTATCCAACTTTAGGCTTATCTAACAGGGGACATTTAAAGACAGACTTTTTTTTTAAATCTAAAAATTTCACTACTTCAGGGCCAAAGCCAAGTTTTGCAGCAAGGACCCAGGAGTCAAGACGGCTGGGTTCTGGTTTTGGTACCTCCACTAACTGGTAGCGAGGTCCGGAACAAGTCAGTTGACCTTCCCATACAACACCCGACTCATTTGTAGAATAGGTATGAGGCCTGTGCAAGCTGTGGTCTAAGACTAATATTTGTACCTTGTTTTGAGATCCTCCGATATGTAACAGCATGTATTTTTGTTGTTTGTAGAGAGAACGAGTTGCTTATACTTTCTGCAGTATCATAGTATTTCGAAGTCCTCACTTATGGGCTCTGCCTTCCCTGAACACAACAAAAAAACTCTCTCTGCCCCAAGAAGCTTACAAACGAAGCACTACTAAAAACCCAAGAAACCACAGTGGCTAGGCTCAGAGCTTAAATTTCCATTTTCTCTCAGCATTTTCCCACGAGGGGATTGCATGTGAGAGCACACAACAGAGAGTCAGATCACGCCCGATTCGGTTGCTCTGGCATGCCATTTGGCAATACAAGAATGACATAAATTAAAGTGAAACCTCTTCACCTCAGCCCAAGTGAAAATGTGAAGAGTGAGGGGAGGGGGGGGTGAGGAGGAAGGGGGATATTGATCCGTATCTACTCAACAGTCAGACCAGTGCTATGATGGCAACAAAAGACATGCCTTTGCTTTTTCAGTAACTAATAATCTATAGAGAACCATTTCCTTTTCTGCTAAGATAACACATTTGCCACCTCAGCTGCATGCAAATAATCCGTGCCTCTGCTTAACTAATTTACCTCTCTGGTGCAGACAGAAGGGCAGAAACCTCCCACCAGCGTCGACCGATGTGCAACACTGAAAAAGGAGCCAGCTCACCCAGAACTTTCTGAAATGTTTAAATCGTTAGAGAACAACTGCACCAAACGCTCTGCAGGAGAGACATGACTTCGTGAGATTAAAAGTGTTATTTTCGCCCGTCTTCGGTCTTGCCTCTGACCCACATGTGGGTTGCAGGCTGGAACCGACATTATCCAAAGAAAAGCATGTGATATCTCTGCACATAGACCACAGCTGGTCAACAACTCATCCCAGATTTAAACACAATATATTAGCTCTCATCTGTTGCCAGAAATATTACATGCTATTAAAAGCCTGGGCCCCCAGAAGTGTGCTGAAACTGAGTGGGCCTTCACTTCACATTGCTTGGAAACAAACGGGTATCGGGTCAGACATGTGTCTGCAGCTGATGGAAACCTTATTCTAATGAAAATGCCGATGCTACCTTCCCTTGCTTGCATAGGCACACCTCTCTCCTTACATCAACACAAGGTGAGCCAGGTTGCAATGGCAAGCCCCAAAACACCATGAAATGCCGGTGTCGCGGTTTTGCCCCGGCCAGCAGCTGAGCAGCACACGGCTGCTCACTCGCTTCCCCCCCCACAAGGGAAAAAATGGGAAGGGAAGACAAAGGTAAACCTTGCGGGTTGGGATAAGGACAGGTTACTGGGATAGCAGAAAGGCAGATATAATAATAATAAAGGGACTTTATAGCAAAATATATGAAACTGGTGATACATGATGCAGTTTCTCACCGAACTGCACAACTCACTGAACTGCACAGCTCAGAGCCCTCCTGAAACTGGACCATCCCCAAACCACCCATCCTGGAGCCATGCGCTCCTCCTCTTCCAGCACCCCTTCATGCTGAGCATGACGTCATGATATTGAATACCCTCTTTGGTTAGTTTGGGACACCTGTCCTGGCTGCGTCCCCTCCCAGATTCCTGGGTGCCCCCTCCCCGCTCTTCTCCTTGTTAGCAGGGTGGCATGAAAAGCTGAAAAGTCCTTGACTGCTTGGCAACAACTAAATGATCTGTGTGTCATCAGCACTCACCCTGACTCCCAAACATGGCATTTCACCCGCTGCTAGAAAGAAAATTAACTCTATCCCAGCCAGAATTAATTAAGCTTGTCTGCACGTGAGCTTCAGGAGCGGCCCTTGTTTGCCAGATCACGCACTGGTTTTCCCACAGTACTTTCTACCTCATTTCATGTGCAAGGCAAAAGATGCTCATCCCTGTGTGGGATGGGGCCGGACTGTCCTCCCTTTCCTTCCATCGCCATCACTGGCCACACAGCTCTGGCCTTTGTGCTCCTGCCGTTCTGTCCAGCTGGGGCTGGTTGCTTCTCGGTGCTTTTGGTGGGTCCATCAGGAGGATGGCTGAAGGTTTCACTCAGTGTCCACATGGGAGAGGGAGATGGCATCCCTGTGCATGATAAATAGAGAAGAAATTAAATACAGAAGTTAAAAATCAGTATTCTCTTTGGGTGCCCAGACTTTCCTTCAGTTCCTGATGGCAAAGGCCATGGGGAAAGGTACCACGCATCCTTGTAAAGACCACATCATTGACACAGCCTTGCTGCTGGCTTTTCTCAACCTCTGACTGCCAGAGCTTGCTGCTTCAGTGCTGTTCTCACAGCCCGTCTGGGCGAGCTCCTGGGTTTCAGAAAGGACATGCCCTGGTGAGATTCATCCCCCTCCATGGCTGGCCTGGAGGACATCAATACAACACAGCAGGATCAGCGTTTTTCCACAAATCAAGACACCAGCTCAGCTGCCTGTGGCACTGCCACCAGGAGCAGCTTGTCACCCATTACGTGGACTAGCATGTGTGGGTGGTGAACCCCATGCTCTTTCTCTCCAACCCTGTTACTTTTCTCACTCTCCCCTTCCATGCACTCAGCCCCATCCTCTTACCTTCTCAGTAAGCATCCCCAGGGCTGCCAGCTCCCTGCCAGCACGCTGGCCATGGGAGAAGGTGGCCACTGGCTTCTTCATGACCCAGCAGAGGAAAGGGATGAAATGCCACCTTTTTTGGAAAACCTGGTGCCTCCTAAGTGAGGGGACCCCCACACAACTAAGGGCAAGGGTAAGATAAAATACTAAGAGGGAAAACAAAACAAAAAAAAAAGGAATAATATCTTTTCACAGTCCAAAGACGCAAAATGAAACTATTTTGATAGATTCATCTCTTCCACGTTGAAAGGCTAGACTTTCTCATCTCTGATTTTGCTCTGAGGCTTGAAATGTCTCCCATGACTTGACAAACTATAACATCCACAATGCTTTGTGGCTCCTCAGAAGCCTGCTGCGACCCTGCCAAAGCTCACCTTCAGTGTTTTGCTGGGTTGATATTGCCAAACCACTCCAGCTTTTAAGGTTTTCCTTATTTAATGTATCTTACTTTTCTAATACTTCTCCCTGGAGCTGAAAACCCAGTGGTGTGGAGCTGCTGCTCTTCTTAGCACACTGATGTCTCCATAGCTGATACAGGCAGACAGGGAAAAAAATACTGGGCCCACACCAGCCAAGTGTCCCCTTTACTGGCAAATGATCACTACCAGCTTTCCCATGGATGCCAAGAAAATTGCTAAGAAAGAGTCAGTTGCCTTCAGCCTCCTCACAGGGAGGGCACATCCAGCTTGGCAGCCTGATTTTGCACAGTCTTCATCTACAACTCATGTGGTGGACATTTAAATCGAGATTGGTTTATGCAGAAGAATTTTAAATTAAGAGAACTGTGTTTAAGCCTGACCTTACAAAAGCTCAGCCATGCGCTTGGCTTACCAAAGTTGTCTTAAAGGGATAATAATTCTGTATATTGCCTTTGAAAAGATGCAGTGTGTTTGCTCTGTTCTCTTGTAGTAAAAGAACAATCTAGCCACAGAAATGAAGAAATCAGCAAATATCCCAATCTAGACTGAGCATCTTTCAAAAGGAAATGGTCTCTCTCAATGAAGTTGCAGAGGGGTTCAAAGTAGTGAATGACACTCAGTAGCTTGTTTCATACAAGGAAACAACCAAGGATTAAAAAATCTATTATTCTGGGATTACTGTATGAATTTTCTTCCTAGTATTATGAAAGGTTTCTGTTTTCCTGTCAACAGATCATCTTCTACAATGCTGTCTAAATACGTAGTGTATCACCTACTCACCACCACCATCGTCGCACCCTTTGATTCAGGGGAGGTAAGAAGATATGTCAAAAAAGAGGTAGCAGGTCACCATACCACCTGTGAAATACTCACACCTAATGTTGTTTGCTGGAGTTGATGCTTGGATACTTAAGATATTCTGCTCACTTCTCCTTCTGCCTCAAGACACTTTCTTCCTTATTGTCTCTGTATCATCTTGGCCAGTTTTGCCACTGACACAGGTAAGAGCCCGTATATGTTTTGCCACGCTTCAGGGATAACTCAGGTAGAATGATTTGAAAAGGCCAGGAATGGGGAAGAACAAAACCAAAAGACAAGTTGAATGCTTTTCTCCTGGTACGTTTTGTTTTGTCTCCTCCCCCTGCTCTAAAGGCAGAGGTGGCATTAATAGTACAGGGCACATCTCCCTTCAAGCTCTCTTGCAGCTTTTAAAACATGGAGAGCAAATGGCAAAGTTACTTTTCATCTCCTTTGAAACTTAAGTTAGGCCTTACTGGTAACTAGTGAAATTAAACTGGTTGTTGCTGTTTAACCTCTCTGTGCTATTTCCTCACATGAATTAGTCATGATCAACTCTGCTTGGCAGTTGCCCTTACAAAAAACAGAACAGAAAGAAGGGTTAAGCACTCCCATACAATTTACCCAATAAATTTGTCATAAGCCTTATATAGAGTCGTCCCTCCAGTTCTGCCTGTTCCCTAACATATTTGGCAGTTTGAACAATGTTGGCAATATTTAAGCAATTAGGCATTCCAAGTGGAAAGGTTAATATACCTTACCCTCAAATGCAGGGTGTGTTTTGTCTTGTGCCTTCAACCATCCTTGATGAGCACTGATTGCACAACAGCGGTGAAGTAGGAAAGTCTTCTTTCAATTTCAGTGCAGCCTGGATTGGTTTGGTTTAGCAAAAGGCCAGTAGTCCAATGTCAGGACAGGAAAAACACACCTCGACTTGAGTGCTATCAAGGCAGATGACAAAAAGGGATCTTCATTGCTGTTACCACTTCCCCAGTGTTAGTGCCTTTGGTCATACTGGCCCCAGTACAAAACCAGGGGAAAGATAACCCATAAAAGAAAAATCTCCCTGATGGAGCTGAGAGTAGAACCAGTCAAGATGTGAGATTTGTGCTTTATTTCCCTTCTTTTGGTTGAGCAGCATTGGGATCTTGGCTTATTCTTCAGTCAGTTCTCAGAGGCAGTGCTTTGCAATCCAAGTCTGTCAGGAAGCTCTGGGCAGGAGTGGGCAGGCTGGAGAAGTCCTGCAGCTTCACATGAATCCCCACTGGAACAGGGACAAAACCATCTCCCAAGCCAGACAGACAGCCCAAGAGACAACATCCTCAGCCCAAACCATCACTGAGGTTGGAGAGCAAGTGTAAGCTGAAGCAACAGCCCCATAGAGGAGTGCTCCACGTAGCCAGGAGGTCACCAGCTGCTGGACCAGGTGGCACAGCCCTCCTCTGCCAGCAGCAGGTCACACCCAGTGGCCAGCCTGCCTACCCTGCCTGGCAGGGATGCTTGGCTGACTAGTCAGGATTTTGCTTAAGCCAGAAAAGACACAAATCTCAGCAGCAGAGAAGGAAGCTTTTGCAGGTTGCAGCCACCACCAGTGCTCCCCACCCACCCTGAGCCTTTGTAGGAGGCCTGGAGTGCTGGTGGACAACAGAGGTCAGGTTCAAGCTATGCATCTGCCCCTTCATAATGGGACCTGAATGAATCTGTGCTCCTGCAAAACCCCCCACACCTCACCAGTGTCTCTCACGTGGCAGCCCCGTACTGGTAAAGGCTGCTGAGAATTGGGCACTCGGCCTCCCTGCTTGTGGCTGGTGGTATTTGTCTGGCCGGGGTGATGTTGATGTTCATAATGAAGCTTTGGCAGAGAAAGAGAGACATGTTGTAACCATTAGCAGACTTCGCATTGCGACTTTATCTCCGAAAAGGACAGAGGATAACTCGGACGGGGGTTCTGTGCATGTTCAGGTCTATGCTCTCCATTGTAATACTGGTCCTGGTCTTCGCCATTTTCTTCCTCTGACCCAGAAAAACTTGATTGTGAAAATAATGTTAGAAAATAATGGAAATGAGAAGTCATGGCAGGCACATGTGTGTCTCATTATACATCAGTTCGGTTTCACTATATATTTTACACTATGTAACATAAATTTCACTATGCGCCACAAGTATTTCAATATGTGATAGTCAGAAAGTGGCAGTTTACACTAAAAGTTTCAGTATGTGGTAGGATATTTCAAATACTATAAATTCTCCCTTTAAACGAAATGCATTGCATGGATTAGTAAGAAATGCAGTTGGTTTAGTTTACCCAGTGTGGTTTTCTTTCAGAATAGCATTTAGTACTGTGCTGTTCAATTGCCATGTTTATTTTTACCATACATATTAATGGATGATTGAGTGAAAATTCATTCAACATATACCACACAGGACTCAAGCAAACCAAGTTCCGTTCCTTAGATCTTTTATCTCAACTCAACTTATACCATATTAACAAGCACACTGTATTTACGAAGACCATATTAATGAACAAAACAAGCTTCCTGTGTGAAGCTTGTTATCAGCTTTTCTTTCTTTCTTTTTTTTTTTAATCCCCCCCTCCCCCCCACACCTTAATTCTCTTTGAGCCAGGAAAATTTGAGGGACTTGAAATCCCCTGTAAGGGTGAATCGTTAAAGCAACGAGTGGGTGTATCAAGGGTCTGCCCTGAATCGACATTTACTGCAGATGATCACCATTTCAGTCACAAACAGCAGCAAAGGAATCTGCAGGGCCAGCACTGTGCTGCTAATCGTGGCTTTGAATCTGTTGATCAGTTGACCATATAAAGTATCGCGTTAACCAGGCCTTTTGCTAGCAAACCCCATCCCAGTTGCTGGAAAGGGCCATTCACCACATAATTACACCAAAAAGCTTTGTCATATATAGTAGAGTTACCAGGTCATCATATTTTCACACGTGACATCCTTCAGCACCAGACAGTAGAGATTATCTCTGAAAGATACTTGCCATGAAATGAGAGCATATAAAGAACAATCACGTGGCTTAGTAAAAGCCAAGGCACATCTGCAGCAAGGACCAACTTGGTCAGAGCTATACTAACGCTTCCAGACTGGTGCATCAAAGCAATTTCTCCATATCCAGCACCTACCATCAGAAAGAAGAAAAAACACCTGGCTAAATTTTGCTTATGAGTTCTCCCTCATTCTCCTCTCCCTTAAAGACAAGCTACACCAAGAACAACTCCGTGCAAAGTTCTATTTTATTAAAAAACCAGCCTCAGCAGAGACAACTCCAGCGCAAGAAAGAACCATTAGCCAGTTACCTCTGCTCTGGCTTCTGCTCCTCAAGATACAAACACACAGATAGTTTTCTAGCAATTTTCAATGGGTAATTTCAAAATGCTAAGGATCTGTACTGAAGTACAGTGTTTAGAGGAACTGGAGGCCTCATCTACTCCGACTCAAACTGAGAAGACAAGGGTGACCTCGTGCCAGTGTTGACTCTGGGCAAGCCACTTACAGAGTGTAGTGGTTTTGGCCCTAACCAAAGGCCAAATACCCACCAAGTCGCTCGCTCACTCCCCCCTTCAGCCGAAAAGGGGGAGAAAATAGATATTAGGAGGCTTAGGACTTGAGATAAGGACAGAGGGATCACTCTGCAATTAGTGCAATGGGCAAAACAGACGCAGCACAGAATAAAGGAAAGAAAAAGGTGATTTATTACTACTTACTACAACTACTACACCCAGTGAACCGGAACGAGATAAGAAGCGGCCAGGTCTTCAAGCACCTTCCCCCCACCCCTCCCTTCTTAGCAAACTTAAAACTCATCCCGATTTTACTCCCTTCTTCCCCCCCCAACATGGCGCGGGGAGGGGCAGGGAATGGGCAGTGGGGTTCCGGTGATTCCCAACAAGCTGCTTTTCTTCCCCCGATATTATCACTTCTACTTCCTCCCCCCACCCCTCGCCTCTTCGCACTCATGACTTTAATCAGAGATTCGCTCCCTTCTTCCCTCCCGTTCGCAGTACAGGGGGGGCAGGGAATGGAGAGTGAGGGGTTTCAGTCCGTTCCTCCCAAGCTGTCTTCCATCTCAGCTGTGGGGGGGGGGATTCCACATACACACACCCTTCCCCTGCGGCACCGTGGGGTCCCACCCACGCGAGAGTCGTGTCCACGACCTTCTGCAGCGTGAGTCCTCTCTATCGGGGAGTCATCCCCTCACCACAGGCCTCTCAGCAGGACTCTCCCCTCCATAGGGTGCTGACGTCCGGGTCCAGACCCCCCGGCCTGGTCACCCGCAAAGTCACAAGTCCCTTGGCAAACCTGCTGAGGCGTGGATCAATCTTCACAGGCATAGTGATCTCTGCTCCCCGTCCTCATCCATGGGCTTCGGGGGGACACCCGTTTCACCATGGACTCCACCACGAGCTGCAGGGGAAACTTTCTCTTCGCATTCTTCATCCCCCCCTCCTCCTGCAGGCCTGGCCTTGGAATCCGTGCAGCTTGTTACATCTTCTCACTCCCGCTCCGGTGGCAAAGTGCGCCTGCCAGCAGTTTTTTTTTCTCCTATATGTGATTCACAGAGGCGCCGTGACCAGCTCTGATAGGCTTGGTCTCAAATTTGGCCTTGGCTGTACCAGTGTTTTTCAAAACATGGGGCTTGCAGAAAGCTGTAACTGCAGCTTACAAGAGCCACTGAAGCAGCAGTTACACCAAACTACAACACAGAGTTACATAGGCCCTGGATTAATTAGAAAAGGCCCTGGATTAATTAGAAAATGGGTCTTTTAACGTAACTCCTTGCCCCACTGAAGGCCTAGCAGACCTCATTGGCTCCCTTCCAAATAGTTCAAGCACCTATTAACCAAGGAAAAGGTAAAGAGCTTGGGTTCTAACATGCTGGATTTCAGCCCAGTGGTTTCAAATCTCCTAACCCGCCAGAGCAGCTTATCTATGTTTGGAGGTCAAAGACCTCAACAAGCCCTGTTAACAGGTGCGTGCTGGCACAAACTCAAATGTTAGGCTTTGCAGATTACAGTGATGCCTTGGTTTCTTACAAGCGGGGCAAAAAGGGCCACCAAAGCTGCCAGTGACACATGTGGGCCTGGCCTGGGTCTGCTTATGCTAATTTGGCAAAATGTGTCACTGCGAGTGCTTCCTTAGCTCACAGGAGCCAGACTCAAATGTATCTACCATATTGCTTGGCTACCTTGCTTTTGCAAAATTTAGAACTAAAGCCCACAGTACTCCTTGTTTGTCATCTCTACCTACCATAAGTAACAAATCCTGCCCCTGACACACCACGACATAAAGCTCATGAGGTGCATCAGATGTTTTCCAGTGACTGGGTTGAAGGAAACGGGAATTATTTGTGCCAGATGGGAGACATGAAAGACAGTCCAGAGAGCAACAATTACTGCTTTTGTCCCAGAGAGGGGCTGGGTACGATGGGAGCTGCCTTCCCCTGGCCAGTCTGAAACCTTGAACCAAGATGATCCCATGTGCCTCCTTCCAAGACAGCTTGAGAGCAGTCCTGGTGTCTTCCAGAGCATCCCTATGTTAGACTGGATAAAACGCAGGCTCACCTCTCCATTCAATCAAATAAAGGTAAACTTTTTTAAGCACATGTCTGCTTCCCAGTGTGACCAAGGCTGAGCTGTTCCTATTACAGTTTAAGAAAAGAGGAAGAGACAACAGTGCAAACTTTCCCATATTCGCTTACTCCCGTGTTAGATCTGGGCTGAGATATGTACAAAGCAATGTATTTATGCCCTAGATTCCACTGCTGATACTGACAACAAAAGCTAAATTACAATAATTTTCCTGTAGTCTGGTTGCTAGTCAAGCAAGTTTTGGAAGGAGGGAAATACATTACACACATCCTCCAAGTCCCCTCCTAAGCACTGTCAGGCTATAATTTTAGCTTACTCGTATTACTGATCACGTATAATTGCTGTTGAGCCATCCTTTAGCCATCATGAAAGTTACATTATCTAAGCTGTTGCATTACTTTCACTAACTCATCTTGTCCAAAGTTTTTCGTATTTCTTGCCTGAAAAGGCAGAACAGCAACAAAAGTTCATAAAATATACACCCAACTCATTTTCTCAGACCTTTTCACCTGACCCAATTAAGTTTCACTTGTAGGTTAAAAGACAGCTCCAGGAGAAGAAATTGCAGCACAGCTTGCAGTACTCACTGATGTGATTTCAGCAGCAGTTGGCATTGGCTTGAAGACCGCGGTTTCATGTGTACTAACAACATTCAGCAAGGGGCTTTTCCATCTTTGCTGACTGAAGAAGCATGCCCATTCACAGCGTGTAATTAAGCTGTTGAGTTTCCGTTGTTTTGAACATAACCTACCTTTTTTCCTCTTTACTCAGCTATGGCTGAAGCTAATATCTGTTCATCAAAATCCTTCTGTTTTGAATCAACAAATCTCCATTTATGCAAATCTGACAGGGGAAATGCTCACAGCGCAGTTCATATTCCTGAGAGCTGAAACATTCCTGTGGAACATCTCTGCCACGTTTGTGTTTCACGGGCATGTCTCTGTTTGAAGTGAACTTCTACAGGTTTTCACTCAGAAACTTTTCATCAGCTTTATTTCCTCCAGGTTTAGCAGCAAAACATTACCATCAACACACAATAGGCAAGAACCTTGTGAAGTGACAACTTATAGAAAAAAAAGAATTGGTAAAAAGCCTGCCTTAGCATGGTGTGAAAATGTTCTACATCAGCAGCTTCCTGCATTCTTTTCCATTTTCTTCAAACCAGCCTTTCTTTCTTTTTTCAAAAAACACGTATTGGTACTTCTGAAGCTGAAGATTTCAACAACATACCACAGCAAATAGTATTCTGCTGATCTTATGGAAGGAAAAATACCAGTTAGACCAAACCTTCTTATTCATTCATTCCTGTAAGTCTCTGCCTCCAACCGAAGAGCGGGAGTGTTGATCTGCTCGAGGGTAGGAAGGCTCTACAGAGGGATCTGGACAGGCTGAGTCAATAGGCTGCATCCAACTGTATGAGGTTCAATAAAGCTCAATGCTGGGTCCTGCACTTGGGTCACAATAACCCAAGACAATGATGCAGGCTTGGGAAAAAGCATCTGGAAAGCTGCCTGGTGGAAAAGGACCTGGGGGCATTGGCTGACAGCCAGCTGAGTATGCACCAGCAGTGTGCCCAGGTGGCCAAGAAGGCCAACAGCATCCTGGCCTGTATCAGGAATAGTGTGGCCAGCAGTAGGGAAGTCATTGTCCCCCTATACTCAGCACTGGAGAGGCTGCACCTTGAGTCCCGTGTTCAGTTTTGGGCCTTTTGCTAACCAGAAAGTCATCAAGGTGCTGGAGTGTGTTCAAATAAGGCCAATAAAGCTGGTGAAGGGTCTAGAGCACAAGTCTGGTGAAGAGCAGCTGAGGGAACCAGGGTGGGTTAGCCTGGAAAAGAGAAGGCTGCAGGGAGAGCTTATTACTCTCTAAAACTACCTGATGGGAGGCTGTAGCCAGGTGGGGGTTGGTCTCTTCTCCCAAGTAACAAGCAGTAGGACAAGAGGAAAAGGCCTCAAGTTGCACCAGGGGAAGTTTAAGTTGGACCAAAAGGGTGTTCAGGTATTGGAACAGGCTGCTTGGGGAAGTGGCTGAGTCACCATCCCTGGAGGTATTGAAAAGGTTAGTGGAGGACTTGGCAGTGCTGGGTTAGCTGTTGGACTCAATGATCTTAAAGGCCTTTCCCAACATAAACAATTCTATGACTATGGTGTTCTCTTCAGGACAGGGGGAGCAGCTTTGTTTTGCTGGTAAGATTGGTGAGAGTTTTGATGGGAAAAGGGCCTTCCCTCAACATTCATGCTCTGGAAGACATAAAACAACTGCAAAATTCAGCATCTGTTGAATTCTACCTGGTGTTTCCTGGTCCGGGAAGGGGGTTTGCAGTGTTGTTTACAAGGACAGCAACCCCCCACCAGCTGTCATTTGCAAAGTGCAAAAAGCCACCAGAGAGACTCAGTGGTCACCTTTGTTTCTGAAGCAAGATGGCCAAGTGAAAAATCAGCTTGTTTGTTTCAGGGAGTGCTGTGAGAACTCCTCTGCAGCAGCATCATGCATTTTACCTTCTGGAACACTGCAGAAAATTAACAAATCACTTGTTTAATGCCTGATTTTTGTACCTAGATAACTGCCGGCTCTTATTTTCCATAAGCACAGGATCCCACTGAGGATAGCACAAATTTCTTTCTCCCATAGTAAAAGAAAACAGCAGTTCAACAAGAGGGCAGCACAGCAAGATGTACTGCAATCAGCAGTTGCATTTTGAAGTTGTCATATCTAATCATTTCCTCATATTGGATTTTTAAATTTTTAAGTTTTAACATCTCATCATTTTCACAGAGCTGGCAGATCCAAAGAGTTTGGAAAGGAACAGACAACATCCAAGTAACCTGTTATATGCAGAAGCATCCGAGGATGCTGCAGTCCCAGAATGTGTTTAGGAAACCCAAAAGCTGGGGCAAGTTCCAGTTACGAGGGGGGATGTGCCTGGGATTAGGCACTGAGGCACAGCCTTTGGAAGGGACATCGCTCAGAAGGCACAAACCAACACTGGCACAGAGGAACCTCACTGGTCTGCACAAACCCTGAATCGCTGCAGCTCATGCAAAAAACAAGCTTTAGAAGTAGGAGTACTCTGTCATCACAGATCAGATTTTGTCATCACAGATCAGATTCACACCTTCCCTGGAAGTTGACATTTGGAACTTACATTTATCCCTTAACTGTTTCTGAGGAAATAATGAAAAACACGAAAATGAAACTCAGGAATCAACCCAGATAAACCCTGGGTGGTGGGAGAAGGAAGTAGCACTTTCTTCTTCTTCAGATAGCAATACCCCAGCGCATACTGAAAGCAATTATTTCCATCTGCCACACACAACCTAGAAACCTGAAAATTGTTCTGCTGGTAGAAATCTAATAAACCAGCAAGTAACCAGAAGCTACCTACTGCTTGCTTTTGTGAACAGTCACAGCGTTCTGGAGATGCCACAAGTGCAGTTGGCTGTTCTGCTATGCCTGGTGGGGTGGATGTTTAGTACTGCTCTCCAGACTCAGTAGTGTATCAGGCAGCAGCAGGTGGAAGAGAACAGAAGAGCATAAAACGCTGACCCACTGCAAAATGACTCTTTCCTTTCAGTCTGCATTTGAAAAGTATTAGACTAGTCAATTTTTACCCTTCTTTTGAGGAAAAGCTGGCAGTGATCCCATTAACTCATTGCAGAAAGATAACTGATTTGAGATTAAGTTCTTTGTGCAAACTGCTACTGTTTGTAAGAAAAAGTCATTTCAGGATAAATGTGTAGGACTTCAGCAGGTGCATACATTGGTTTAAGTAATGCAGTTGCCATAGTTCAGCCCATAAAATCCCCAGATGTTTGGCTGGTCACTGATATCGAGGTTATTGACCACTCTCAGTGACAGAGGATATGTCGCTCCATCAACGCACCAGCACTGCCCCTCATTCCCACACACCTGACTTCTAAGCTGCTGCATACACGTGTCTGCACCACCCGCCACCCCTCTCCAGCAGGAACACAGCACTGGGTGGGGAGGGGAAGGGACAGGGAAACTAGCTGTAGGCATCATTTCTGTAGCCATTTAAGCCCTGACTGTTGGATAAAACAAGGACAAGTTCAATCTCCTTCTGATCAACTTGTGCAAAACACTCCAGGAAAAGCAAAGCTTTATTATCTGAAGGCACAACTTAACCTTTGAACAACATGACAAGTTTCTCCTCAACCATAAATACAGGACTACATAGCCCAGTCTCTGTCATCCATACCTTGATGAATAGCTATGACTGTTTTATCTTGCTCAAAAGGACAAGGACAACTTAGCAGATTCCAAATCACTATGACCTATTAAGAAGTAAGCGTGCTAAAGTGCTAAGCAGATGACCTTTCTGCAAATTACATGGATGAAGTCTGATACCCAGCTCCCCATACCCAGGCACAGACTTTGGATGCACCCAAACTGTCAGCCACCCAAGCTACATGGTGTGACTAGTCAAACCTCAGCAGTTAGGGCTCACTCCCATGCACACAAGACAGCTCAGATGATTACCTGGCAAAGAGTGAGTTGCTGGCTTAGCAGGACCAGCAAAATCTTAAATAAAAGATAACATCACACACTTTTTTTAAAAAAAAGAAACCCGGTGGCAAATGCACGAAACAAAGCTCTCATTTTGCTGGAAAAGAGATTTTAACTGATGAAAAATCTGCAGTTACTAAACTGGTCATGGTGTTCCCCATGAATTTCTCAATAGCTGAGAAGGGGACTGACTACCAGCAGACAGGCTAGGCAGACACTCTCCCATTGTTAGAATAATTGGGATGTCTTAAGATTCTCAATTAAGATAACTAACTCTTGTGGTCTGATCTTGTTGAAATATTTTGGATATTCTCTGTTTCTGACAGTCCAAGGAATTCTATTATTTTGTTTGACAAAAGAGGCAAACCCAGTAGATCTGCGTGGTGAATCCCCACACAATCACCCTCCTTGTCGGACCAAAGAGGAGCTGTGTCTCAGATGGCAATATTCACACAGACCCCTTCTTATTTATCAGGAGCTGCATTTGCCAGATACAATGTTTTCCAGAAGGGAAAGTAAGACCCAGAGTTTAAAATAGTGGGAATGCTACCTCCCCCTAACCATACATACTAATTCAGCCATACCAAACCACTCAAGAAAATTTGAGGGTGCTGCCTTGCATCGGTTCAAATTAAACAGGCCAAGCAAAAGGTTTTTAAATTTTATTTATGAGATGTGAAAAAGTTGCCTTCTCCTCTCCAAACCAGAGTGCTAAATACCAAAGACACTGTGAAAGGGGCGCCTCTATTATTCCAAAAATATTTGTGTGCTCTTGGTAGATTAATTGCATTTAACATTTTGGTTAAACACACAAACAAGCAAGCAGAGCTTTTTTGCTGTTGCTTCAAATGAAGCCAGAAAGAGAACAAAAGGCATTCAACCGAACCAATTTATGTTTATAAACATATTAATTTTAAGAGCGCTATGTGTACACTTAAAATGAATTTACAGCAGTCAACCTTTGCAGTGTGATGCCCAGTTTCACTGTATCCAAATAATCCATAAATCCAGATGCAAGTTGTCACAGACACGTCTTTGGAGAGCTTGCGAAGTTAAACGTCAGTGTTTCCTATTAATTAATAATTGTTTTCAGCTGTTTTGGCAAACGATTAAAACGAAGTGTCTGCCTTTAATGCTACAATATAAAAGTTTCCTTCTTTGGAGGCCTGAGTGCCAAGCGGGAATTACCTCATTTGCAGGAAGGTGTCACACGTGGTTGCTCGCAGCATTTGTAAGCAAGGAAGATGAACAGATACTGTTACCTGCCAGCACAACCATTTCCATGCCGCGTCCATTAAAACTGCCCACCAAGCAGTTTCAGAGGAACATCAGCTGAGATAATGGCAACAATACTTCTCACGTTACTGGAGTCACCCCATAAAGAAACCCTATGCGCTGTGACATCACTCACCAAGCTGTGCCACCTTGTGAATTCAGTACCAGTCGCCCTTTAAACTTTGCCTGGCAAAGCACGATCGCAGCTGTCCTTTCTGAGCTCCAAACCATTAGGATGGTTCAACATAACCCCAGTTCTGACCAGGGCCTCCTCCAGAGCAGGATTAAAACTTGGCTTTAAGAATGACCTTCTGCCATCAGTAGCCTTTCAAACAGTGCCTTTTATTCCCAAACTTCCACCAATTCATTCTCCCCAGCAAAACTAAAATAGCAGTTCATCTGGAAGAGGAATTTCCCCAATCCCAGCTGAGAAAGGACAGCAGATTTCTGGGCACGAACTGAGAACTGCTGCTTGCAAAGTGGAAGGTACTGACATTAACATAAACAGCAGTAAGATCCCTAGTAATCTTCCCTAGCTGAACACAAGGCAAATCACTGAGAATCCTTCCTCAATAAGCATTGAGAAGCTTGTGAAGTGATGAAAAGTACAGGGTTTAAGCTCCTCTCTCTCTGGTATGCCATGAGAATTGCTGCTAGCACCTCCTAGCTCTTGGCTTCTGCCTCCAGTTTTAAAAACTTTTAAGATGTTCTTCATTTGTTAAGATTTTTTTTTAGACTAAATAGCATGCTTTATTTCTGCAAGGCAATGAATCTAGATAAAGCCACAGAGTGGGCTGAGCAAGTTGCAACGCACTGTACTTGGGGGGTATATTAATGATAGCAGAGGAACCAGACTCAGGTTTAGGCCAGCCCTTTTTTTGGAGATTTTTTTTTCCAGTATGGCACCCTTGCTATGTGATCTGAATGGCAGAGGGATAATTCAGTGCTCCAACACTCAGCAGAAAGACAGCACAAACTGGAGCACTCTCTTATTCCCGTGATCCTATCTGCCACTGTAAGATAAAACTCAAATGATTCTCAAAAAATTTCCATCCACACTATTTACACTTAATTGTATCTCACTGCACAGTGAAATTAAATAAAAAATCCCAGCCACTGATTTGCTTCAAATAATTAGCACCAATACCACTCAACAAAATAATCCCTGTTCTGAGGTTACTTCAAACCCCTGAAAACCTAGGCTGACATAAATAACAGAATCACCCAGGAGAAAACCTGCAGGTAAAGATATACATTCAGATCTACCACTACATGGTTAAGATGCATGTGTGGTTACACAGCATCCGGCAAATCCACAGCAATTATTCATCCTCACGTTCTCCCTCCCCGGAAAATGCCAGAGAAAGCGCCCTGCTGCTCTCAGAGACGCGAGCAACCTGTTTACTCTGGGACAACAGGAGGTAAAAGTTCCCTATCTTGGGGCAGCTCTGAAAAGCTCACACCCTTGTTTATTATGTGGCAACTGTGGCACATGCCCATACATTAAGATGTTAAGGATCTTCCCCTTTATTGATGGTATCCGCGTCCATTTCAGCATAGCGCCTCACAACCCTTTGGGATCAAAGCAGAACACTTAAATACGTTACAGTTCATTCCAGGCATAAATTACATTAAAGATGAAGAATGTGTTGTTATCCCATCCAGACAATACCTTGCAGCAAAGATCTACTTGCTGATGCTGCTGCACACTCAATGCCTTTGATTATTTCAGCATCTTCTAATGATGAAGAATAAACTCCCTTTAAAAAAATAAACATTGCTTTTTTCTTGAACTCTCATCCTCCCGATACCATCAAATGGTGTTTTGGGATAGGAGCTGATTGTGGTTTTAAAGCACTGTTAATTGCCTGCAGTGACACAAGCAAGGATTGACTTGGGTGCGGGCAGGGGAAGAGGAGTTGTGCAATGGGCCTCTGCTGTATGCCATCATACAATCCCGATCAGGAAGCTGACTACAGAGACAGCAAAATGGGTGTGAGCGAAGGAAAGTATCAGCCTTTGTGGATACCTTCATTTATTTGAGTGCCAATTTTTAAAGAGAATTTAATTTACACCCTGTGTTCTCTTGCTGGAAGCTTGTGTGGTTACCCCAGACCAAGCCTCTGTCAGAGGTGTGGCTCAAAAACTTGAAAGACCTAAATTTCAGAGCCCCCTGAATTAATTGTTATGCCCAGTAGCTATAAGTTCACCTGCTTTGTTGTTCAAGGCATGCAACAAAAAAAGGAAACACCACATTATGGAAAATTGTGGCATCTGGTTTGGGGAAGGAGGAAGGGAGGAGTGCAATTAGGTAGGCTTCAGAGAACTGAAATATCTTCCCCCATGCCCCGAAAAGACACCGAACCCAACATGATTTATGGAGGCCGGAGGGGATACCACTCCTGCTGTACCTCCCTGAGGAAGCAGACCCTTTATATGCATTCAAGTTTCAGTAAGAGATAAAATAAAGACCAAATAGTTCATCTTATTGGCATATTAATTAAAACCACACAATATGTTTCAGGGAAATTGTAAGCTGACCTGTTAGGCTCGTGCCCTCTTACGATCAAAATAATTGAATGTGTAACCAGAAGTAGGACGTCACTAATTTCACTAAAAACTGACATGATTTCTTAGGGCAGGGCATTCCAGCAATAAATTAAGCTGCTTTTTTTTTTTTTTTAAATTACCATTATGGCTATTGTTCTAGTGATTTCCTCAACAGCTGTCAAGTATAAATTCATATACAATAAACCAAAACTGGACAGTGTCCATAAGAGAGCAGATCCCCGAAATTAGCAGAGAAACTGCCTGGGTGGTTCAGCAAAAACACGCCTCAGCAGAAAGGCACCTCCTATCGAAAGGTGTCGAGTTGTGAAGTGCAGAAATGCTGATGATTAAAAATGACACATCCCCTTTCTACTGCCTATACCGCCTGATTATGAACATTGACATATTTTTCTAGAACTAAACCCAATATAATGGAATCTTATTCTGACTGGAAAATGAAACAGAAAAGGCTTGTGACCAAAACTGGGTTTGGTATTTATTACACACAATGAAAATTCTGCTGTTCTGTATGAAACACTCATAGCAGTATAAAGTAAAACTTCAAAACCATGAAACAGTAATTTTCGCAACACAAAGGTCCTCGCCCGTTCCCCGAATAAAGAAAGCAAAGTCGATAATCTGCTTTTCCTCAACACCACGTATTGAAACAGCCACGAGAAGTGCCTGTGCAAACCCTGTCTCCATTTTGTGCAGGACCTCTCGATTCTGTGTAGTTGGGGGCGGCCTACACCTAGGTTCTAGGAAGAAGCTCTGCAACAATTTTCGTAAATAAAGGCCTTCGTGGTCTAAACTAATGAAGTTAAATACACCCTGCTCGCTCCAAGAAGGCGGCAGCGATGGCAGGCGGTGACACGAGAGGTGCCAGACATTTTGCACTGCAGATGAGAGCCACCGCACCACCAAGTTCATGGAGAGGACGGAAAGGAAAGCGCATGGTGGGAGCAGTAAAATGATGAGTGAACGAGAAACCTCGGTGAGATCAAGAATCCAGCTCTGTCATTTCACTCCCCACAAAGTATTTTTCTCTTGAGCCCCACCTTCACTGTTTTTTAATTCTCATTTCCCTCTTCCCTCCTCCACACCTTTCTTTCACTGTTTTCCTACAGGGCTACCCAGTTTGTGGTAACAGAACTCACGCCTCAGATGTCGAAGGAGAAGCTGTGCGAGAAGGGCCGCAGAGCGGTCCAGAGATGGAGGTTTTAGTCATGCTCACCCAACAGTTACCGACAGCAAAACCTCCAAGGGAGAGACAGGCGCTGGAGGGCCATGAGCAGGTTCAGCCTCATCTCTGGTCAGTTGAGGTCAGGGCTTAGCTAAAAAAAGAGAAGCTGCAAAGTAAAGATGGGTTTGCAGGTGAGGGGCAGGAGCCATATGGTAAAACTGTCACAGTGGAAATAGTGAACAACCTGTATATAACTTCCTGGGTCATGCCGGCACTCCAGGGCTCGAGGCCTGCTCCCGCGGCCTAGCCTCTGCCTCCCGTTTGCCTTGTCACTGACTTGGATCGGCTTTCAAAGGAAGGCAGGCCAGCTTATTTCGCTCACTTTGAACTGTGGAAAAAAAATCCAGTGAGGGCAGGAATGCGCATGGCTGACGGAAATCAAACCTCTGAAGTGGAGATAGATGTTTTAATTATAGCTAGAAGAGCATGTAAGGTGCAAGTTTCAGCCAGAGAGTTTCCATCCTGATCTTTAATTCTGCAGTGATGAAAACACTGGTGAGTGTCTCTGTCTAGCTGAGAGAGAACTCCACATTGTCTCTTTTATGATGGCGGTTGGGACACTACTGACCCTCAACAAAAGAATCTAGAGATACATAAGGAGAAATTATATATGTATCTGTATGAAACAATGCATCATCAGCTCTCACATGTGCCCCATCTCTGCGTAGGTTTCACTGTCAGGCACCCACTTGAAGGCAGAGGTTTAGTGAACAACACTATGCTATTCCCTGCCCCCCCCCCAAAGCCTGGTTTTCTTTGAAAGAGGACATAACTTCTGGCAGCTTTGAGGATGCGTGTGTGCACTTGCATCTGACAGTCCAGCAAGCAATACTCCAAATATTGGCAGATATAAACTACTATCACATATTGGCTTTACCTTTTCCAGTGTATAATACCCATGACTCTCACAATTACCATGAACTCTTAAGATGAGAATATGTGTATTAGTAACTAGATCACACATTTGTTCCCACAACGCATTCATTTTATTGTATCTGTTGACCTATATTAGTGAAATGATGCAAGAATTAAGGTTTTAAACATCTTCAGTGGAAAGTGCTATTTTAAAATCTGACGCATTTTGGCAGTTTCAAGTGCAGCAAAGCTCCTCCAACTCTAACACACGGTGTTTGACTGCCTCTCTCTCTCCCCTATGTGTTTTTTATCCATATAAATTCTACTAAAGCCACGTGGGAAACCATCCCTTTAAACTTCATATAATTGCTGGTTATTTTATACATATAAAAACCTGAACTACACAAAACTGTTCTTTGCATACCTGTTTGCAAAGCTGTATTTGAAAGAAGTTTTGTATTGTGTTCTTTAATCTATTGCTTAGAGAAACTGGTGCTCCATTTCACAGTTTAAAGAACTTAATTGAATCGTGGAGACATGAAAGGCAAGGGAAGAGAAGAAAATGTTTCTTATGTTTTAAACTCTTCTTCCACAAGCTAATTTTATAGTATAACTTGAAAGTACTGAAATCTGAAATCTACTTCTGAGCATTTGAAACTTCACATCTCTTTACCTCTCTCTCAAAAGATATTACTCAGGTTTAGAGTGACATTTTGAAATGTCAACCTCCCTGTCTCAAAACCAGAAGTTTTAATGCAGAACAGACACCTACCTGCTCTAATTCAGAAATCCATTTTATATGTGATGTGATATTCTAAGAACCTTTGTTCATGCCCTTTCTCATCCTGAGGACAGAAAAAAACCAAACCCCAATCACTTTAGTAATCTCTTTCCTGTCCAAATAAACGGGGACTGCTAAAATTGATGCCTAAAGTCACTTCCTAAAAACCTTATTATTCTGATGCAGCCACAAATTTTGAATCAAAAATACATTTTTTGAGGGGGGGATGTTTCTCCCCTGAAATACATTTTTGTCATGTAAAGAAAAATAGCATCAGTTTCTCAGTACAGACAGAGTAATCTTGGTTTTGCTGGAAGGCTGAAGTTGGAAGAAGAGGGGGTACTTGCCAGAGATCCACACACTCCATTTGCAGCACCCAAACTACGGCACCTATGGGAGCCCTTCATGATCACTAATGTGGTTCTCTTTCTGGCATAATTTGATAATAGTCAGTATTAATATTAGTATACAATCAGTTTTAACATCTACATGTGGTGGCATATGAATAAATACATTCCCCTAAGCTACTGCTAAATTTGCAAAGTAGCATCTAGGTTCTTTCTAGAGTTTAAAATAATGTTGCGTAAAAATGTTCAATTTGGAAAGTACCTATGAAAGAGTTAATCTGTCCTTTGCTTGTCTGGTCCCTTGGTTGGGTAAATGATTGCTGGCAAGCTGTGAAATTTGCTTAAAGCATTCTCTAAAGTGAATAGTCATTTTTATGCCCTAGAAATGCCTTCTAGGAGCGTGCTAATACACTCATGCAGCCCAGACGCAGGCTTTCCCAAATACTGAAACTGAAAACAGCTCTTGCCAGTGCTGCAAAACAAGGAGTTGTCACCCAGGCACCATATAAGGAAATGAAGAAAAAAATAAAAAGAAGAAGAAGAAAGAAGGCTATAATTATTGCACAGGATATAAATAATACTGGAAGTGATGATCAAGAGCCTTTGTCAGCTGATAGGTGTCTGGCTGTCAGAGCCAAACACGCAGGAACACAGAACCGAAAGGACTTTCCCGGTCACCGAGTCCAATGACTGCCAGCACAGGTAACCAGCTCTTACCCTTTTCCTAACTTAACCTTTGCATCAGCTTGCTCCACAGCTCCCAGTGGAGAAGTAACTTGAAGCAGCTCAGTAGCTGCCCTTCCTGTGCATTTATTCATGGCTAGCTCACACTGCATGTTCCTGCGCTGGACATGTCCTTGGGATTCCATATGTCATCACATTCCTGCAAGATTTCCCAACCACACCGACACACTGTACACGTAGCCAGCAGCATGTGCATTTCCGCCCCTAAGGCAGCACAGTGCCAGCCCAAACCTCCCCTTTCCGCACAGCCTCCCCCAATATTCCACACAAGAACCACTGCCCCTGCAGTCAAGCAATTCCATCCCATCCCCCTGCCCAGTTTTCTGTACCTATTGGGAACCCAGTATTACATAAGCTTACATGGCATAACACACCACCGTATGAGCTCTATCAGTTTCCCAGCAGAAATCCTTCTCCCTAGTCCCACTGGCTGCTCTGTACTACACACTCAGTCCAACATCATCTTCCATTTTTCAGGATTACCAGTCCCAGCATGTCAAGTTCACATTCTTCTTGTGAATAGTGGCAAATCTCATCTGACAATTTATTTTTTCCCCCCATGGAAATATTAAAAGCTAAAATAACCAATTTCTAGCTATTAATGCAAGGGCATCATCACCTTGTCTGCTGACTGACAGCCAGTGGTATCACAAAAGTCACCAGAAAATAAACTTTCTTCACAGAGCACTCAAAAAAAGTGGGTTTTTTTTTTTGCCAAGTGACATGAAATACAACGACGACAGCAACAAGCTCTGTATTGCTTGTTTTTAAACTGTGATTGCCCTTACTCACCAGATGCACATGTATTTGGCACTTTTCCTGAAATTAATTTCACTGTTCAATTCTGACCAATTTAGGCTGAATCTCTTTTTCCCAGGTGCTACAGCAATTTGAAGTGAAGAAAGGTATGTAATTAAGCCACACACCTTCTGCTACTATTGTTATTCACAAAAAAAAAGAAACTACAAAAATGTGATTTAAATCAGGTAAAGCAAAGACTCCAACTTCATTTCTGTGATGATGTACTTTTGTTTAGATACCTCACCCAACCAGCTCTTTAAGCTCCTACTTAGCATTAATTAGATGGTTTTGTCACTCCAGCTCAAAGATCTGTATTTAGCTGAAAATAAATGACAGACTCAAGCTTTGTTTTATTTTTTAATAAAGTTTAAATAGTTAAAATAGGAGGAAAGAGTATATTTTAAAGCCAAGCTAACTCCTTGTTCCATGCTAGGCCTTAAAAATTGGATTTACTAGCAAATCCATGCCATGAGAAGAGAGCTGTATACTTAAAATGCTGGTGTAGAGTATATTAAAATATCCATTGACTTACTCCAGCTTACCTTAAAACAAAGGAGACGCGATCTTTATAGTTTGGGGTTTTTTTAAATGAACTACCTCTTATCCTGACTAATGGAAAAATTATCCCTACAAAAAGACTTCTTTTTCTTTTTTAAAGATGAAGACTCTACAAAGTGCTTGCTTCATCTATTAGTAGGACTTTGAAATTCTCCAGAATATTTATATGTGTCTGCCCAAGAAAGTTGATGAATGCCAATCTGACACCGTGAAGAAAAATTCCAAACGGAACTGGAAATTAGAATAACTCAACCAAATCACCCCACTATAAGAAGATTATATTTCAATTCTGCATAAACACAGACCAGCATGGTTTGATTTTGATTTAAAGTTTCTTCACAACCCAAAGAATACAGCATAAGTTTATTTCACTATTACCTTTTCCTTTCCATTTCCTTAACTCTAGTTCCTCGTTTACATTTAAAACACCATCCAATGTCTTTTTCTGCCCTTAGGGCTTTTTTTAGCCTCCATTCTATCCTCACCCAGGGAGATCCTTCCCCTCCTGCTTCTTAAAGAGGTTTTTGTTTGATTGATTTATTTTCATTTTCTCCTTTTTCAGCTACAGGTAAGTACCCTACCATAAAGGGAACGTGGAAGAGCGTGGGAACAGCACTGGGAGCCAAGACTTTGATTAGGAAATTTTCACAGCCAATATTTTTTGGGGAAAAAAAAATAAAATCATGCTTTCTTTATATTTGATATTATTTGACATATTTCATAGTATGTCTACTATAAACATAGTCTTGTGTGACAAACAACCACAAACTGCAGACACAGCTATATGGCACCTCGTTTGATGAATTCAGCATAACAACAAGTAAAATGAAAGCTAAGAGTCCTATAGCAGCTGGCAACAAGTATTGGGAAACCAAAGCAGTCAGATAATCTCTGCTAAACTAAGGAAAAACCTGTGCAATGTGAGTAGAAGCTTCCAAGTTTCTGACTGATTGCTCAGGGAGCACAGTAGCAAACTAAACTCAGATGTAAGGAAGTATTAACTTGGAAAAGCCTCAGCCTTCCAAAATTCAATATTATTAAAAAGCAATACATCTGCTCATCATTCTATGATTTAGCTGTTTTCTACTCTAGGGGAATAAACAGCATGATACAATAATTTGCAACATCCATTTACTTGGTTTTCTTTTTTTTTAAGAAAGAAAAAACCTTTTTAAACTAAATTAAGAAAATATTCTTACAGAAAAAAAAATAATTTAGAGGAGCACGAAGAAATGCCATGACAAATTCTGAGACAAATTATCCTACATCACTGCTAGTCTAAGAAAACTGGCTTGAATAATAAACATACTGGAGTACTCAGTGACAGCGTACAAATTGAAAGTATTTGTAAATTATTAAGTTGTGCATGTTTTTAAATGAGAAAACATGCTCACAGATTTACTTTAAAATCTCTCACTGCTTGTTATCAAAGTTAAAAGGTCATTTGCATACCAATACACATACTGTAAACATGAACTTCTCATTAAGGAAAGATGGGTTTACAGTAATTTGATCTTTTACCAAAAGCTATTGGTAACTGAATCTCTCCGTGTCTAACTTTCTAGAAAATTAAACCAATGTTTCCACTCTCAAAGTTGAAACAGTACCACTTTAGGAAACAGCCCTGTTTATTTGTTAATCAGAAATACAATCAAGTGGCATATTTCCATTCGCTCTTCAGAGGCTGACAAGTTTCAGCTTCATTATATTTTTACAAGAAAACACCAGCCTTGCAGAGGCCCTGTAAAAATCTTTCATATCGCAACTGATTTAATTACAGCGGTGAAGAAAAGCAGCGGTGATGCAAAATAAGATCAGCCCCATTGCCCTTAGCTGATGATAGGATCTCTCTTCCTGTTTGGCTTGCAGCAGTGAGGACTTCTTGTTTTGTTTCGGTTTTTGTTGGTTTTTTGTTTGTTGGTTTTGTTTTTTTTTCTTTTTTTTTCTTTTTTCTTTCCTTTCTGGTCAGGCCGCCTCTGTCAAGGACTGACAGACCCAAGAAGTTGACATGCCCTTGTAATTTCAGCTTCAGAATGATCCCGGTGCCAGGACAGCTGAGTTTCAATCAGTAGGTCGGGGAATGATACTAATGTGGAGAAAATTATCTGGATAGCTCATATGTTCGCTTAGCCACTGTAGGGGTGTTTCCAGCATTGGCTCAATTCCATGAATCATCACTTGAGTCTTCTGCTCTCCATCTAATTCAAAGAAAAAAAAAAAAGAGAAACCACTTGCACACCGTTCAGGGTTCACAGGAAGATTATATATTTACACATACTTAATTTACGGTAGATTTAATTGGTATTACAGAGTTTAACATTTAACAGAAAGAAAAGCAGGAAATATTGGTATGGAGAAAGCTGAGATTTTTATCAGCTAAACCAGAAACTTTGAGTTATAATGAATTCCAAGAAAAAACTGGGTTAACATGAAACTTAATGAAAGTGACGCTCTTCTTCATTAGTTTGCAAGGGTTTTTTTCCTACAGCAATCACAGCTTGGTGTCAACACGCAGCATATCCATCTTGCCTGGCTGCAAGCCATGTGAATTTTACACAGATCATATTTGAGATGTTGAACTTCTTTCCAGTGTGATCCCCTCCCCTGACAGAGCTGGACTGCGTGTAATATGTCAGGCATGCAATACATGTAATATTCCGCAAGTAATTTTGTTTTGCTAGGAAAAATTTACTTAAAGTCTCTAGCAATATTCCAGAGTTACCAGCTTTTTCTCACTTAGTTTCATCTCTTGGAAAAGTCAGCAAATGATTCCCAGTATGACAAGAATATTTTCTAAGAATATTTCAATTCCTTTTATTTATATTTGTCCCGGAGGATGCAAGGACTTTGATCCTTTGATTTAAGTGATGGGAACCAGCTAAAGCAACTGACATTAACTGTCATGAAATGAACTAAAAAAAAAAAAACAAACCCTGAAAATTTATTTCAGAGCCTTGAGATGAGAAGTGCATCTGAAATATGCTCCAAATAATGGTCAGGGGAAAAAAAAAACCTAGGCAGTGACCTTTTCCTGCTTTTATACTATATTCTGTCATTCTCACATAGACCTACCACAGCGAAATCCACATTCAGTGCTCAAAAATACCACTGCCTTCTCTAATTGACATTTTATGCAACCCCCCAACTGCTTATCTTGCAGAGCAAACCACCGTGCTCCCCAAGAGCTGCATGGAAGAGAGCAGGATCCAGGCAGAAAGGTTCCACCACCAGCTCTTTCATTCAGCTACCCCAGATGTTCCATAATTCCCACTTTATAACGTAAATGAAAACTCATTTGTTTGGCAACCAAAATTATTGTAGAAATTTTTATTATAACCAGGTATCTATGCCCCACAGGCTAAATTAGACTGGGAAGAATCATCCTTGGACATGCCAGTGACTTCATGCTAGGAGTAGAATGGACCAGACAGCTATGCTTGCTCAGAATAAAGCATTATACATTAGTTATGTGTTACCCGCATGTGGTACCATATTCTGGACAAATTTCCAATTAAGCACATAAAGCTTGATTCTCTAACATGGCATAACATACAGATTATCACACTAAATTAAGCATAAACAATTGCTGGTTTCTAGTTTCATTGCAGACAGGTCAAAAGAAGGCAGCACGTCATTAAAAAATAATGCTCTGGCATTTCCAAGCAAAGCAGGCATTTACTGGGCTGTAACATTACCAGCCACATTGTCAGGAGTATCAGCTCCAAGAGGAAGGATCTCAGAAACCAAGTTTTTACACTGAGAAGTTTGGGAACAATTAAACATTTTCCAAGTAACTCCCAAACACTTGTATTTAACACTTTCAAATTAAAATCTCTCTACGGTATTCCACAAGTTGGCTACAGAGTTAACGTCTATTTACATTTCATAGTATTATTTAATTTTCAGAAGCAACAATTAATTTGTGTACACAGAGAGATGGCAGAAGGCTCTTTTGGCATCAGTACCGTGCAAACCACCTATGCACAGCTGACTTCTTAGCAAAAACTTGCACAAAAGATTAAGAGCTTTAGGACCTCAGGATCATTTTCTTGTGTGACAGAACATTTTGGGGTATGCATGCATGTAAGTACTAACTTGATGTCTCTCCATTCAAAATGAGATGCAGTCAATCTGGGTGTCCCCATTACCTGCTCAACTTTGTCCCTTTCTCATACAAATCTTTTATTCTGTTTGATTCTCACCAAACTGAGAAAGTCTCAGAGGTCAATGAAGAATTTCCAGTTTAATTAAAACCTGAATCTCTGTATTAGCATTGTTTATGCTTTAGTATTATCTCTGACAAAGCATCACTTCTCCTTAATTCCTTTTCCCCTTGAGGCTTGACTAAAGAGATCTTATCAACCAATTCTGTATTTACTGTAGCCTTCTTTCACAAAATCCATTGTTTTCCCTTTAGCATTCCTGCCTCCTTTTGTTACTAGGGATCATAAACTCTCACTCAAGTCACGTTCCCCCAAACTTCCCTCAACGTTCACATTTTAGTTCCCCATTTTGAAACACGTAGGTAGGCTCTCTCCTACAGATGGCTCTTTCACTTTATGTAGCAAAACATTGCCAACAGCAAATACACTAAAAAAAAAAATTATCGAAAAATATTCTGGTTTTCTCCACAGCTGTCTAATTTGTAGCCACCATTACCACTGATCTGAGATCTGGATGATCTGCTACCTATCATGAAAGCTTCCTCCACCTGGCTTACAGATATAGTAGATTTACATACTATTTTTCCTTCCATCACTGTTCGCAGTTTTGAGAGTTGTGCTATTTCATAGGCATCCCGAGGCACCATGTGCTTTCCTTTTCTTCCACACCCCATATTCTATGATAACAAAGTCTTTTTTTGACTGACAGAATGCCTCTGTAGAAGCCTGCAAGTTACTAAACACAATATGCATTTAAATGAGTGGCGTAAGATTTAAATTACTTAATTACAAAGAAGATTAATGCCATTATGTCATTGGAGCAGGCCTATAAAAATTAGGGCAAGTAATTCTACTCATCTGTAGCGCGCAGGGTCCAGACCTGGTATCACCCTTACTGTTAATACCCATTTTGCAACATTCAGTAAGGTAGTAAAAACCCCAGGATTTCCATTTTACCACCATCTCACACATGTGAGATCACAATGCAACTGAGTTACGTATTAGCCAGCAGGTGACCTAAANGTGCTACAAATTAACCTCAGAAGTGAAAACAGCAATACATGTTTTGTAGGAAGTTTTTATAATGGTGTGTACACAGTGACTAATTAGTTAAAAACAGAGGGGTTTTTTGTATTACAAAAAAAAGCCTCAAAACCAATTAAGTAATTTCCTAGAGTGATTGTCCCAGGGTTAAATGATTTTTGATTTCCTTTTATTTCCATGAATATAAAAGGCACTATAGCCCCCAAAAGTCACTAGTGAAAAATGGTTAAGAACAGATTACAAAGCTTTTTGGTAAAACTTAACAATGGTCCACCTCTGGAAGGCAGATAACTATGCTTACATGTTGTGTACTAAGACACTTTTGGGATGTTTCCTATCACTTAATTTAGACACTAACTCAAAGGCTGCAACACTTAATTGGCTAATGAATCAGAAGAGTATTCCAACTCTGTACAGAAAGATGGAGAGAAACAGGCAGCTCTGAAACGTTTAAGAGGCCTGCTGTTCTACCACCTGTAAGGTGCCACCTTGATCCAGCCAAAGTAAATATTGGCAAAGGACTCTTGCAGACAGGGAAGGGAAGGGGACAGTGGCTATTCCATCCCTGAGTCCTTCAGGCTGCTGCTCTAAGCACTCCCCAACCTGAGGCAGCTTGAAACCACTCTCCCATCTTTAAGGAGAATATCCTAACTACTACAGAATTTGTTGTTGCTAATGCCAAGCCTCCTCTAAAACCCCACGATGTTCAAGAATCAGGGAGAGACAGAGAAAGACCAAAGAAGAGAGAATCTGTGGCCTTCGGAGAAGGCAGGAAGATTTGCAACGTCATGGTAGCACACGGTAAGTTTTCCTATTTCCTTCAGCTATATAAATCACCATTTGCAAAGCAAACCACTCAAAATTAGGAAACAAAAGAATATAATTAGCTTATGCAGCACCAATTCAGACTGCTACACATACCGCCACTGGAATCTAAATACATCTTTCTATTGAATTACCTTTTTATTCAGAAAGGGAGAATTAAAGATAGAAAGAAAATAAAAGATCATTTCTGAGTCAGATTCAAGTGCCCAAGAGCAGAAGAGAGAGAAGGCTACTCCTGGCAAAGGCACACATTTCAGCCATTTTTCACCCAGATTAGCATCACAATGCTCACCAACATTTCAGCTACATACTCCTTGGTACCTACACAGGATTAGCTTCTCTAGCCAGACTACATCTGTGATGCACCACTTAAAATTCTTTAGTGGGATGAAATACTTCTGAATTGAAGCCTCTAGCAATCACCTTTCAAGGCAATTTAGCAGGTTTAAATTCTTTTTCTAACAATACAAGATATTCATGATTTAGTGAAAGTGTCCCCAGAGTACTTCAGTTAGAATCCTCTATATGTAAGGCCCAGAACCTGCCTGTACAAGAACCTGCCCAGAACAAGCAAGTCCCAGAACCTGCCTGTAGTCATCAAAATGGACAACGCAGAAGCCACGACTTCTTCCTCAGGGCAGTTACAAAATTGACTTTAAAACCCTACAAATGGAAATAGATCCCCGTGCTCCAAGCTAGGTGCAACTAATGCACACCCTGCGAGATACAAGGCCACAGGCCTATATTGGGTCAAGGTTATTGAAAAGCGTAAGGAGTAAATATAACCAAGGAGTGTCGTGCAGTCACAGCCTAATGAATAGTGTAACAGAACTTGTTTCCAGCGTTTTCATCTGAAGTGGGTCATAAACATTTGCTCCCTTATCTTCAGAATACATCACGTGTTCTGGAGTACACGATACTGAAAGTATTGCTGCCAACACGTAAGAAACTCATCTTAGGTCAGTGTTACAAGGACCAGAGTTCTCCTGTGGCTGTGGAGTGGCTGCTTTCCTTGCTCCTCTGATTAGCAGGCAGGAGAACAGGCCTTTAGGTGAACGTCCCTTGAGGTGGCTTGAACACTCCTTGGTAGCATGTGCCTTATCATAGAATCATAGAATGGTCTGGGTTGGAAGGGACCCCAAGGATCACAGAGTTCCAACCCCCCTACCACAGGCAGGGCACAAACCTCCAGGCATGATCTAGACAAGGTTGCCCAGGGCCCAATACAGCCTGGCCTTGAACACCTCCAGGGATGGGGCCCTGGACGTCTCTGAAGAGACACACAGACATCTTCACTGGGAAGATTTTTGTCTACCTCTTTAGGTTGTCCTAGGAAGTTACTTATGGCTGCACAGCTTTCAGTAATGCCCTTCACGTGTAGACGCAACCACTAAGCTCCTTACTGCCAGATACGGCTGACTCACTTCTTAAAGCCAAACGCCAAAGCCGGGTGGGGCTACGTCCCTGGCAAGGAAAGGCGAAAATTTCCTTCTTGAAAGCTGGGCTGCTGGATTTGCACAGGGGATTGCACATGAAACCACGCAATTCTTTACAAAGGACTACACTAGATTAGCAAGGAAATGCACAGGCTCTCTTCTAACCTGTAACCAGAGGTGGTAAGACACAACCCGACAGTGGCTGAAGTTGTCCTTCCCCTCCCATGGCACCTCAGGTTGGATATTCTAAGTCACCCAGAGAAGAGACAGTGCCAGACAAGCCTCATTAAGTCTCAAGTAGCACTCCACTCACTTCAGCACCAGCAGCAGAGTACAAATAAACAAGCACTCGATCAGTGTGCTTCACTTTTTGCACTTCTAAGCAGGTGTCATCTCTAAAAAACCCAAACCCTCAATATTGTAATGGTTCGATTAGACACAGGAATCTTTCGACTGCTGCACTGAAACTGAGGAATAGCATCCTGCTCTTCAAGAGGAACCTGTCCAAAATTGAGAACAGCTACAATGTCCGATATTAAAATTGACAAACTGGATACCAATTAAAACAAAACAAGGTTCCCAATTATTTTCAGTCATTGCATCTGCTACAAAAATTACGTGTGCTGATAAAATTTCCATAAACATAAAAAAAATAATAAATGTATTTCTAAACACATTCACATAACTTCAGCAAGATTTACTTTAGCCTGATACCATTTTTTTATCTACGACGAAACATTTCTTTGCTTAGTGAGCAAGCTTAGCTACAGAATGAATCCAGCCCATCTATAAATCAAATATTTGTGCTTTGCTTGAGTATATTGAAAAAAATAATTAGAAATTAAACCATATCATTTCAGGCTTCTCCATTCATAAACTCAAATCTAACTGGGCTATTTCTGCAATCGGTTTCTGGCACACGTGTGTGTACTAGCGACCAAAGTACAAAAATGTGGTGAGACATTCAGATTCCACAGTAATGATGACCTCAATATAAAGGTCTCAAATAGAAAAACAAACTTGTATTTCAAACAAATCTTCCTTACTCAGCTGAGTACAGGCAGGTGCTCAATGCCTACACAGTTTTATGGGAAGTACAAATAAAGTTGAGCTTGGTCAAATCTTTTGATCAAATGCTCACTTGTTCTTTGAATTAATTTAGCACAAGTACTTCTGACAATTAACACTTCAGTTCTCCTTACTAGTATTATATAATTAAGAAATTAGAGCTTCAATGTCTGAGGTTGCTAACACATTCTATTGAGCAGGGTTGGGGTTTTTTTTAGTTAAAAAGTTCTAAATAGGAATAAAATCTTAGTATGAGTTTCCAGGAGCTTCACACTTGGCTATTTCAGCCATCATATCTCCCAGGCTATCCTTCCTTTTCTGTGCACTCCACCCTATTGCAAAGGGAACCCTGGTTGTCACAGTCGTAAATTCCACTCCTAGAAGTGACTAACTTTCCCTAACAATCTTAACACGCTTTTCCCCTCACTTTTATTGCACATAAACTACCAAAATCCTTATTGCCTTCCTTTCACCTAATTTGGAATAACTGTCGTTTTCAGCAGAAACACTGATGATTGGATCGCCGTCATCAAGCCATGGTATTCACTATCCTCTGACCAAGAACACAAAAAAATTCTGCAAAGCCAACTCTATAATAGGCTAGCCACAACAAAAAGGTTCCTCTGATCTCAAAAATGTAGAGGCTGATACGTGACACGAAAGCACGGGATTGACTTTTCCTTCCTGCTCACATATCCTGCCAGCCCTGGGGAAAGCCACTGACACTGATTTCAGGTGAAGAACTCACATGCAAAAACACATACAATCAATGCATCATTCAGAACAAGTCTTTTTTTCCTCAAAATGATTCTGTTTCTGGAATAAACGTTGTTCCTAACACAAGATATGGTTTGGGGAATAAGAACTTCAGTTCCTGGATACAATCCAACTGCCCAATTAAACAAACCGTCTGGTAGATCTGAGTAGATCTGGTTAACTGGCAGCAACAAGAGGGCATCTCTCATTTTAACCATTGGTAGTAACGTGAGTTCTATTGCTCAACCTCAATGTCAGAGTTTTCCTGAATATATGTTCTCAGTTCTGGATAGTCTTGATATCTATGCAGATACTCCAAAGAGCTTTTAACTATGGCAAGTTCCTGGCCTCGAAGACATCCAATGGTAAATAAAATCTACAACTCGTCTCTCCATCCTGGAGCATTTGTCATTCATATCAAGTGTCTCAATTTCACCCTTAGAGCACCGTGATGTCATTTTACCAGAGCTCCTCATAAGAAATGATGCTACTTAATCCAAAGTGCTATGATAGAAACTAGACCTATATATCAACCCCAGTAAACTCTATTCTTATAGAGTACTTAATTACAACAGCCTAATTCCAGGGAAGATATTCCAGGTATTCCTCCACTGTAACACTGTCATGAAGTCCAGGTTGACTAATTTAACTTTAATTACTGCTGTATTTTTTACATGGTTTTGACACAGGCCAGTTGGCTGATCTCTACATGATCTTCTTCTGGCATAAACATCTCCTACTTGAGTTTAGACAAGGAAAGGAAGGTTTCTGTCACAGTTCTCAGTATGATTAGATTTCATGGGTTATATTCCAGCACAGACCTAGCTTTCCGTATCCCCAAAATGAAATTAGACGAATATGCAACATTATAATCTGCATTAAGTATCATTAAATATTGAGATCAAATCAAATACTTGGCATCACCCTTATTCACCATTTTCTTCTCCATGCAATTTTTCCTCTCTCTTTATTTCCTGTCATCCACCTCAAGTCTATCCTCGAGTTAGGTATCCACATTTCTGAAACGTAACAAAAAATGTGAATAGAACTAATCCCCACAAGCAAAATATTATCATACTTTGCAGCAGCCTTTGAGAACCTGGGTTACCTTCTGTCTGTTACGAGATTTTAAGTGTATGTAAGCAAATGATTATTCCACTGACAAAGTTTTTAGAGAAAGTGCATTTGTCTTCAAACACCAGTTAAGCCCAAGTTGCCTGAGAAATTAATATTTAACAATTCTCCACGCAGTACTAAACAATTAACACTGGCAGTAATGCCATCTAAGACAACTGAGGGGACTTCTCTAAAAGACTTCATGGAGCTCAGAGGAAAAGCAGATAAGAATATGGAAATGAAAGGTTTAACTAAACTCTGGGAGGGGTGGAGTTAATTTTATTTTGTTCTTGTATATTTAATAGAAGCTTTTTAATGGGGTTGCTGCAATATGTCCCAAACTAATTGATGACAGTATCCAAAATTACTTTCCTTTATACATCTATCTAACATTTTGGTAGTTAAAAGGTTTTAGAAGACCTTTTAGTGCCTGAGCCTGAGATGCTTCCCAAACATCTAGCCTCAAGCAGAAAAAAATAAGTAAGATGAAACTCCCAGGAAATATTCTGATGCCTCTTCTTCCTTCGCAAAGAATCATATAATTATTTAGGCTGGAAAAGAGGTTTAAGATCCAGTCCAACTGCTAACCCAGCACTGCCAAGTCCACCGCTAACCCACATCCCTAAGTACCACATCTACACGTCTTTTCAATACCTCTGGGAATACCAACTCCACCGCTTCCCTGGGCAGCCTGTTCCTGGGGTTGAATCAGTGCCTTAACCTCCGCCCTGAACTAGCAATAAGCCTGCACGGGGTTTATAAAAGCCTGGGGTTAGACACTGAAGCTTATAGAACAGTTTTCTGCCATACATTTAAGTCTGGCTGCACACATGTGAACAAAGCGGCAAAGTTAAATGCAAATCATGCTGCTCTTCCATTTAACAAACACATGAGACATCTTTATGTAAGAAGAGGCAACGTGTGTATTAGAAGATAAGCACTTGAGTGCATGACAAACTGAGCCCAACTCATCTGTGGAATGTTTTCCATTGTTGAAAGAGAGCTACATCACTTTTAGGGGTCATGTAGCTTTTTCTGAACAGCAGGCATCTTGACTTAGGATAAATTAACCCTTTCATGCACCATAGCCTTAATTAAATTCGAGGTTTCCCTTCCCTCTAAGACTGTGTACAACTGACCTTCAGAAACTAAGGCTCTCTCTGTATAGAGTTGGCAAGTTAAAAGCAATCCGTATGGTTCTTGAAAAAATGAAACATTTGATAAAGATTTTTCTCTATGAAGACTGGCATAAAGCAAATAGATTTGCTGTAAAAGACCTCTTGTTGCTAATAGTTTGTGAGAACTTTTACAATGTCATTGTTTTCAAAATACTGTTATGCCAACCAATTAAACAGCAAATTCTCTATACAATCATATTATATATCCCCCATGCATATGCACATTCATACACTTTTAAAGGTTTTTAATGGCATTCTTGAACTTTCAACCTCTGTTTTACTTCATTTTCAAGTTACTATAATTCACATCATGCCTGCAAATATTCTTCAAGTCTAATGGCCGTCCATCTTTTATAATGAACTTTTCAGCTAATCAAATGATGAACTGTTCCTATCAAGGCAAAGCAAAGAAGGGTTACCGTTGCTGGAAAATCATTGCCAATACAGAAAAGACCAGCATCTCTACTTGTTTTCATCAAGCCATAATGCTGTTAGCTTATCTGCCCAGTTTAATAAATCAAATTCAGAAGTGGACATTCGGACATAATTACAGTCGGAAAACACTGGCCTGAAAAGTGATAAGTGATATCTACAGATCAAAGGCTTAACAGTTGCTATTTCATGTTTTGTACCTTCCCCCGTTTAACTGGAGAAAAATAATCTGGGTTTGCCTCTTTTAAAACGCTACTTCCAGCAATATTAGGATGATATTTAACAAATTAAACAACTTTGCAAGCAAGCTGTACATGAAAACGGAGATGAGCTGTTCAGTTAGCCCCAAAGTACGGGCAGTTTTGTTCCATGTCTGACAAATCCTTCAACCTCTGCTAAACCAATCAGTAAAAACTCTGCTAATTGAATCCATCGATGTGAAAAACCGCAGGCTCGAGTCTGTACTGCATACATCAAGCTGAAGGATTTCTGCTACAGCCACGGCGGTAATAGTGGGGTCAGGTCAAAGAGGGTTAAAGTGAGTCAGGATATAGCCAAAGGAATACATCAAACACTGATTTTTAAAAGGGCAATTAATCTTAGACAGAAATGCTTCCTGGGGAATGAGATCTCAATCTTAAGAGCACACTACATGATGTAGCAGTAAAAATGTACATATACAAGCTTAGAGCGCTTTCATCCTGTGATCACAAACAGAAGGGGAGTGCTGTTTATCAGAGAAATACAAACCCTTGCTAAAATACTTACATTAGCTTCTTCCGGGCCCTTGTTCATTGAAAAATAAATTCCTTCATGAGAAGGCAAGAGAGTTTTGCACACGTGAAATACCTTTTTCTGAAGGCATACTGTAATTTCTTTTGAACAGCTAGTAGATTAAAGTACCTAGAAACCTCTACCACAGTAAAATTAAAGAATTTAGTCTTGAAGAATTTAAGAAAGAGTGAATAAGTAAAGGCATACCTGAAGGGCTTTCAACTCAGTGTTTTAAAAATAAAACAAAAAAACCCAAAGCCTCCAAAACAAACAAACAAAAATATCACAAAACAGCTACCTGTTCAGAGTTACCTGTTCAGAGTTAAGATTGCAAGTGAACTTACATCAAAAGTTCATTTTAATTTTTCCATTCTAAAATACCAAGAGAGGTAGCATCAAAGCTGGTAAGCCTATAATGTTTGCTATTTTTCAAGAATCTGACTGGTCACCTAAGTATTTTTATTTTCCTTTAGAGTTCCGAAAATATTTTTCCACTTTACAGCAAAACAAAATCAGACTGATAAAACATACAGCACACACACAGAGCATTTACAAACAGAATTTGCTCAGTTAATAAAATTAGTTAGCAATATCACTAATAATCACTAGCTATGTGAACAAAACACTTCAGACATATAGCTCTGAAATGAGTTATGGCCAATTTCTGCTGCATTAGTTTGCAATTTAAATGTGATCTGACTTTGCAACCACCCTTCTATCTGAGGATGCAGATCCCCAAAAACACAAGTGGCAGAACGGCATCGATTTGTGCATCTGGTTCCTGCACCTGGCTTCTCTGCTTAAATTGCCAGTGAGTAACAGTTTGCATTAAGATACTGGGCTTAGGGAAGTTTCCCAAAGCACATACACCTGCTGCCTTTTGCTCTTGCAGCAACAATACCATCAGGAAAAAGAGTAAGGAGCACCAAACACATTCACATTCCCGACGACTACAGCACCTCAGTGCAACGTGCCAAGCTGCTGCCTAAGCCTTCGGCTTTGACATAAGGCAAATTTTTTACCTTTATTTTCTTACAAATATTCTCCAAATTGCTACAGGTGCCAAGAAAGGCAGAAACTACAACTTATTCACTGAATGCAAAGTTATCAAAATCGCTGATTAAAACAAGGCATTCAAGAAGTGGGCAACCAGTATTAACAAGCGCTGCTGAATCCTTAAGGAAGAGAGTAAGACAGAGCAAACAGCACTTAATAGTGGACAACTGTGGTTTATGTTACTGGTACGGCTGCTAGTTTTCTCCTAATTATTTTTTGTAAGTCCTTTAGCTTTGAAGCTTCTCTTCATTTTAGATCTTAAGCTGCTTGTCTCCTGGGAAAATCAGGTTATACCTACACACATCAAGGCAGGCTAGAGTAAGACTGCAAGAAAAGCAGTGAAGACGGGAATGGTTTTACCAAGCTCCCTCTAAAGATACAGTACATATACTCAATTTAAAGGTATAGATGTAGCTCAAAGTGGACCAAAACCTACTCTCTGGACCTCAGGGTAAGTGCCAGAGAACAACTGATGTCTATTCAGCCAAATTATGTCCCTAACAGAGAATAGTGCTCAGACTCTTAATCCATAAACACTGCTCAGATTTTCTGGGGTATTAGTAATTAGCCTAAAAAAAAAAACCCAAACAAGCCAGAGAACTGCTGATAGTCATACAGCACAGCCAACACGTGTTCTAGCCCTCTTTTGTTTACTAGTGTAAATAAAACCACTGACATCACAATGTCTAAATCTGATTGTGTCCTGGTTGAGAACTTCACATAGCAAGACTGTGCAGAAGTTTACTGCTGTCTCCTGAGAGCTTTGGTAGACCCACTAATGCCTCCAGTTACACTTTCTTTCACCAGCTACAGCATTACAGGCAGCATTATGAATGTTAACAGGATGATGACCCCTACTTGAAAAAAAGTATTTTGGAGGACTCACATTTTCTATGAATTTACCCATAACAAATATCACCTAAGCCTATACACTCTGTGTACTTTAGCTGCTGCTGACATGCTTGTGTCTGTAAGCAAGGATATATGTGGAAACTAGAAGAAAAGTTTGTTGTTGGTTTTTTTTTTTCCTGTGAAGTTTTTGATGGCTCAGTCATACTGCGTGACCTCTGTGATCTTCTTGGGGTGAGACAGACTGATTTAGATCAGGATTCAAAGAAATCCAATTCTTAACTCTGCTACTGACCTTGGTGTGACCAGGTGCAAGCCCTATCACCCCTCTGTGCGTCTAATTTCTCCTTCCTTTTTGTCTCTCTCCACTCATCTTTTGTCTAAGTGATAAAGTCTCTGGGAACACACTGCAATGTTCATACAGTGCATAAAGAACCTGAGGTCTCCTACTAAAACACACAAAAAAGTTTCCTTTTAAAACTCAAAATTCACCACAACCAAAACATTTTGTCAAGATGCTTTGATGCCAACAGTTTTAGGAAAACCCATATAACATGGCAGATTACTGACAGAGAACTTGCCCAACTTATAGTAATTTCCCCCTAACCTTTTCTCCATTGCCTAGATCTTCAGATCCACAGCATTCTGTCAGGGGTTTGGGGGCAGGATGTTGATGCTCCCAGGAAGAGCGGTTCCACTGCAGCCCATGAAGCAGACTGCTCTAGGATGAAAAATCCAACTTCTCTTCTGCAGAGAATTTCCAAAGTGCTGGCTTCCGATTTCCAAACAGAATAAGACAAATTTTGAAAAAAGTTACTTTGCTCCCTGGAGGATTTTACTTTCTCCCTTTCATACTACTACTGTTAATAGTCTTAAGCTTCGTTGTGCCTGAATAAAGTCGTTGGCCTTCTGACAAAATTGAAGAGAATAGTCTGGAGTCTGATACTAATATAACTTACTGGGTGGCCGACAGAACAAGTTTAGCTGAAGCTGAACAAATTTTCAAAGGCTTGTCAGAGGAAACAGGATTGTTTCCCTCTCCACTGCACTTCTTCCTACATTTTACCCTTTTGAAAGTGCGTGCATATACATGCCCAGGAACAACTTCCAAGTCACAAAGAAAAAGCACATTACTCTTGTGGTATTAGGAAAGCTGCTGGGTGGAAGAAGAAAGACTAGAACACACCATTTCAGTTGGAAGGGACACACAATGATAATCTCCACCCAACTGCTGGACCAATTCAGAGCTGACCAGAAGTTAAAGCACGTTGTTAAGGGCATTGTCAAAATGCATCAAACACTGACAGGCTTGGGGCATCAACTACATCTCTAGGAAGCCCCTTCCAGTGTCTGACCACCCTCTTGATAAAGAAATGCTTCCTAATGTCCAGTTTGAATCTTCTATGGCACAACATTGAACTATTCCCCTATGTCCTGTCACTGGATCCCACGGAGAACAGCTCAGCAACTCCCTCTCCAGGTCCTCTCCTGAGGAAGCTGTAGGGAGCAATGCAGTTGCCTCTCAGCCTCCTTTTCTCTAAACTAGGCAAGCCCAAAGTCCTCAGCCACTCTTCATGGGCCATTGTTTCCAGTCCTGTCCCCTGCTTTGTTGCACTCCTCTGGACACATTCAAGGAACTCCACAGCCTCCTTAAACTGTCGGGCTCCGGACTGCACATGGCTTTCAAGGTGAGGCCACACCAATGGTCAATACAGTGGGATAATCCCCCCTTTTGACTTGATTATGCTGTGTTTAATGCACCCCAGGATGTAGTTTGCCCTTTTGTCTGCCAGGGCACACAGCTAGCTCATACTGGGCCTGTTATTGACCAGCACCCCCAGATACCTTTCTGCAGAGCTGCTCTCCAGCCACTCCTCTCCCAATTTATACTTGTGCCTGGAGTTACTCTGTACTAGGTGCACTGGACTTGTTAAATTTCATCCCGTTTGTCATTACGCAGGGAGCAGAGGGCTCACAAGCTATCAAATGGTAATTCTTGTATAGTTGGTTGAGGTAAACTTGGAGCAATCCTTAAACAAAGTTATGCTTGCTGTTTCTTACTGTGGTGGTTTGACCAGGCAGAAAGACCACAACCAGCCCCTGCCCCCTACTGTGCTTTTTCTTTTGAGAGCAAGCCAGAATGTTATGCATACACAGAAGCCCTCTCTGAGTATGCAGAGACCTTGTTTAGAAACCAAGATGGCTAACAAGAAGCCATATGAACACCATAGCTGCCACACTATTAACTCAGATTATCCGCACCTTTTTGTGTAGTCACAACAAATTAATTCTATATTAATTAATTCTGTAGTCATGACTATTAATTCTATAATTAATCCCAAGATAACCTCTGGACTTCCACCCCTATTGATCAAAAGGCATGTAATTTTAACAGAAAAAAAAGCATCTTTCAATGTCAGCTTTAAATAAAAAAATAAAGAGTAACCAGGGAAGGTAAAAGTGTGTGCACATAAAAAATAAATAATCAAAAAGTCAGTAGTCAGACAGATGAATGGCAGATGCTGAAGGATAATCCAAACAGATGGCCTGGTTAGGAAAAGAGAACAGGCATAAGTAATGACTCATACAAGAAAGGAGACATACACGATGACCTATTAACATGTATAGCACCACTGAGTCAAGGACACAGGGAGGGTGGAATAACTAGTGGTCTGAAGTTCAGTTCTGACCTGCCAAATGACTCTCACAGTAGAGGAGAAAGTGGACTAGAATTCCTATCACCGGTGAGCTTTTAATCATCTTCAGTGTTCCTGCACACTACAAGACCTCTAACCCTTCATAATACTGTCCTATCTGTGCAGGATCAAAGCACGACCAGGGCCTTGGAGAAGTATTTCAACACTGCACCTCCACAGCACTGCACAGCAGTGGCCAGCCTGCAAAGAACACAAGCAGTGAGACTTACAGGTTAAGCAAAAGCTTCCCAAGTTTGCTCACCACTGGAGCAGCCAGGACTGGGATGATGATGTGTGGCTCTTCTCCTTGCTGTGCAGCTAAAACCCAGGTGCAGCTAATTCTGACCTCAGACAGCACAAGCTCAGGCATATTTCATGTCAATCCAAAGACATTCACACTGCATCCACTTACTTCCTATTACACTCTTTGTCACTTGCATTGAGATTAGGAGCTTACATGGCAAATCGAATCTAAATTCGATTTTCTTTTTGACTAATTTACTGGAAGTCAATGCTTAGGAAACTGAAGGAGAACAAAACCAATTAATATGCAGTCTCTCATACAACGTACATTAAAAAAAAGCTGAGTTAATTGAAAACAGTTGATCCCTAATTTTACAAAATTATTCAGAACAGCCAGTCTTAAGAGAAAAATCCTGGAAGTCTTTTTGATCCTTGTTTTATTTCTGAAAGAACTAATGACACTGCTGTAGAAAGAGGTCAGTTCACACAGCTTTTCTGAATGAACAACAATGCTGTGAAAACTGGGATTGATTGATAGCCTACTGTTTGCGTCATTATGTCCAAATGTTTACCATTTGGGTCTTCAAGGAAGCATGAGACAAAAATCAAAACAAGTTTTATGAAGACTTCAACAACACTGGCAAATTAAAATTGTATCCAGAACTGTTTAGACATGATAGCAGTAGAAGAAAACAGTTTCCTTCTGCATTGTACAGTTTTTATCTTTGCTTTATGCACAATGTCTTAATTTTTTAGTGTGGAAGAGGAAAGAAGTCTTTCCTTCCCCCAGAACAACTCTGTTTTCTATCATTTTAACCCTTTGTGTCTTCAAAGCATTCTGTTGAACTCAGCACTGTTTCCTCTTGCAGTTCTTGCTCTGTACTTATGCAAGATCACATTGTGTTCATCCCCTTCGCCTAAGAAGATGAGTCACCATTTCTAAACAAACTGTTTACAATATTAGGATGTTCTTTAATAGGAGCTTCAGAAATGTCTACTAATTTTTTTTTTTTTTTAATGGCTGTGAATTATTCACATGTATTTTTTCAAAATTGATAAACTCCAAAGTTCAGAACCGGTATCACAACTTCTGGAAACAAAGTCCCCTTAATTAGCAACAGGAATACCTATCGTCAGGTGCATAAAGCCACGGGGAAATTCAGCATGACCCCTCTAGCAGCAGCACGTAGATAACACTTAGTTTTACTTATCTGTCATAAACAACATTGTTGCTGTAAGCAGGTAGCCTCATCTGCCTAATCTCAGTAAGACAGAGGTTATTAGACAGTAGGGAAAAAATAGCCACGGTACTACCTCCTTCAGGCATAGATAATTAATTTTGTTATTCAGCAGTTTTGAGGAGGAACGCCCCTAAGTAATGTCGTATTTGCATGCAATATCACGCATGCAAATACCTGCATGCAACCTCAGTGCATGCAACCTCATTTGCAGGCAACAACAAGGTCATCTTTAACATCTTCTCTTCCTTACCTGCACAAAAAAACCATAGCCATGCAGTCTAAGGGACCACAGGCAATATGAAGCTTCAGCCTAGCCCGTTCCTCTATGATACACTAAATCTTCTCACAAATAGTAGTAACTCAAGTTATTTAAAAGACCACCTAATTTTCTGGAACTGGAACTACTGCTGACAATTCCACTTTGCCACACAAGAACTGTCCAATTAAAGGATCAACTTTTGTCTGTGCAAGTGGCATCCACAAGCATAGGAAAAAAAGATCAGACAATGAGTTTACAAGCTGTAGCATGAATAATCAGAATAATCTGATTCTAACCCTGGAGTCCTCATGAATGGGTGTTTCATATTAAAATAAAAAAAGAGACATCTGTCATGAGCTTAGATTCAAAAACTACATGATGCACTGTCTGTGAGAAATAAACCTAGGACTTTGGACTGTTGGCTGGAAAGGATCTTTGTACAATTTCAGGAGTGTAAAATGGTGAACAAAAAAGGACAGTTGTATTTTGGACTTCCCTGAGTAAGTAGCATACTAGTCTTCCTGGATGACACCTGAAAACTGAGAGTTCTAAACCAGGAAATGGAAGAATGTTGACAAGACAGACACAGTCCCTTACATATTTGAGTATTTTAGATTTTAATACCCAGTGGTACAAAAAAATCGTTGGAAAACTCAAAGAAATGGAATTATAGATAATAGAACACCTCAGGACAGAAAGGATAGAAAGCAAAAAGAAAAAAACTAAAGCAGAAGTGACACAATGACTAACTACTTCTCTGAAGATCTATTAGGAAATCAGCTAAAGTTTGAAAAACTACAAAAAGTTCTACAGATTGCGGTGAGCTTGTTGGTCAAAGAAGCAGAAGAGCCAATTTTAAAGGATGCAAAAACAGACATGGAAAGCATAAGAAAGAACAGCAAGAAGTATGTATGACTAGAATAGAAGCATTGAAGAAACATTATGCAGGAGAAAGGAAACAGCTGTGGAGCCATCGACATGAAAGAAAATAAGATAGGTCAAGACAAGTTGATAAACAGAACTGAAAAACAAGTGCCACTCTTCCATGATCAAGGTCAGAAATAAAGTAACATTGCCCAAAACCCCTCAATGACCAGCTTGCCTTGGATTTAAGTATGAACAACTAGGAAGAAACAAACACAAAACCAAAATGAAGCACCCCCTCTTCCCCCCCCAACAGGACACATTCACAACTGAGAATTAAACATAGATATGTTCAAATTTTGGATCTTGCAAAGGTTTACTTTAAAAGACTGAAAACGGACATGAAATTGCACATCTTCTAGTAAGGATTCCTGGTAACACTAGGAGGTCAGAAATAGTAGTCCATGAACAGCAAGCCAAGTATTATCTATACAGCCACCAGTTGTATTTCACTTGTATGCAGCTTCTAGGTGAATTTTAGTGAACAATTATGGAAATACATTAAATTAGAAACGTACTAATACACAACATAGGTTTACCCAAAGTAAAATTTCAGACTGAGGTGTCTTTCATTTATGAACAGCTGTGGAACTGGGAAATTACAATTTACTATTGTAATAACCAAGTAAATACATGCCTTAAAGAGAGATTACAGTAGGCTGCAATACGGAGGAAGTGATTAGTGGATTAGTTTGTGTTTGAGAATATTAATTCTAATATTTATTAAACATGAAAAGTAGGACATCACTGCTCAACTTTCATGTCAAGGCAGGAGGATCAGAACAAAGAAAAAAATTTGAAACAAATTAAATGCATCAGTATTAAATGCAAGGGGATGCATTTTGTGATGACTTGGTCTTACTCTTTCTGTTGCCACATAACCAAAACTGCTGCCCATGAAGCAGCTAAATAGGCACAAAGGAAAAAGAAAAACTACTCAGCTAGTGAGAAATTATGCTTGCTGTCTAAATACTCATTGAGACAGAAAATTAGAGAGGATTATATTAGATCAGTTCTAACCTAGTCGTTCTGGAAGAAAGTAATGTATAGTACTGCAGAAGGAGTACTGTAAGGTGAAAAAAGCATATTCTCTGGGTTCTCTCAACATAGTATTATTCTTAAAGATGCTTACTACTAATAAAGGTAGTTATCCTCCCTGTTATTCTAGAGGAACAGAGTATTCTTTACAGTCAAGACAATTAATGTAACTGTCAAAAGCTTTAAGAACTACACTGGCTTCTTAGTGCTTGTTCTGAGTACTGCTTTTCTTCACACTTTCTGATTGTTATGGGGAAGGTATAAATTGCTTGATAGGCATTTTGACAAATGGTTTCCCAACTGCCATACTCTCTGCAAGAACTCCACTGCAGTGATTAAGGACAAAACCAGATCAAGCTAACACTCCTGGTAGTCTGTGGAATTAAAGGACAGACTCTTGAGCAAGGCATCATTTGCTCACGACAAAAAGCTTTCTTATCTATCAGCTTTCCTCTGATGAATAGTTTAAGCAGATGAAACTATTTAGCAGTACAGAAATGTGAGCACTGTACAGCAGTCATTAAGCAGGTTAATAGATACATGATAGAATAGAGGACCAGTTTGCGGAGAGATGGGGAAATATGGGTTGGGATAACAACTGATCCAAGTTTTTAATTTTTAAAGCACTTCAACAAACAATAAAAGCCTTGAATAAATAGTTTCATAAGCTAATTTAAATAAAACTCAGTGTCTAAACAGTTACCCATAGTGTGTAACAGTCCAAAGTAATGCTGACACAGTATTTTAAAAGATAATTTTTACTATCAGTGTTTCAATGTCACTATTCTATACGATCTACTTCTGACAATGTTCTTAATGTTGTGTTTTCAACAGTTGATAATCAATGCATATATTCAATCCACATATATACATTTTTTCATTGAAATATTTTTTCTCAGCACAGTTAAAAGACGAGACTTAATTATATCCATGTTTCCTAAAGCAGAGGCATATAGACACTGTGGGTGGTTCTTGAAACCCTTCCCTCCTCCTTCTTGTGGTGGTCCCTAAGTATCTGGCAGCAGGAACAGCTCACATATATGTCTACAAATGCAGAGTCTGAAAATCATATATTCTGTGTTCCCACGGCACAAAGCTCAGTTACGGATGTCACCATAGACAAGCAATCACCACAATTACCATGAAGCTTCCAGTTGAATGAAATGTCACTGGAAAAGAGAAAACCAGAGAGGAAACAGGGAAAAAAAAAAAGTGCAACACATGGAGAAAAACAGAGAAAGAGAGAGAGAGCAGCTCACATTGATTGTGTTGGGCTGACAAAAGGATGCAGCTAATGTCACCAATATATTAAATTCACTAAAGATGGAGATTAAAAAACAGGCTTGGAAATATATCTAAATTACTTTTTGAAAACAAGAGTGAAAATCTTGAAAACAACACGCTTCACCAATATATACTAAGTTTTTTAACATATCTTTGATGACATTCTACTTTTTTCCCCTTGGTCAGAAAAATTAAGTAGGTCTAAACTTTGATAACACTGAATAAATTTTACAAGAACAAAATTCAGAAGATACCAAAAACCGTCTAATCAGTCTTGATCACAAGTTGCTTTTCTTCAGAAACTGTTTCATCTAGATTTTCCTGTGGAAAGAGACTGTACTATCGTTGTCATTTTATAGACCACACACTGATGTTAAAGGGACACTATGGCCAGACACATCCATTTTTTTGGAGGACAGGAAAGAAGAGGAGCAATGAGAAGCCTGGAACTCTACTTGAGAGAATGCCTGGTGTTTGTACACTCAGTGCCCCAGAGCTCTCACTGATTCCAAGTACAAGCAAGCCGTTCTGCAGAACGCTCACGTTGATCTCAGAATGTTTCTGGTGCTCCTCTCCGTAAAACGGGTGGTTTTCTAACACTCAGCTTGCCTAGCATCACATAGGAAGGAACTTCCTAGGGGAGCAAGAACTGAATTCAATTCCCAAAGGCAGTATTCAGCTGCCTAAATTATCATACTTCCTGAAGTACATACATTCCCCATCCATCATTTCAACAAGCTGTATAATGATCAGGGTGCATGTGTATGAAAGTTAAGATTGTACAGGCAGTACAAAATTTCAAGTACTGAACTTCAAATAGATACAGCCACATTGGAATAAAACCATTTATGCATAGTTTCCCAGGTTTCAAAAAAAATACTTGCAACTTGGCTTCTCACATGCCCATAAACTAGATAAACACCCAGGTCTGCAGTCTCCGCTCTGTTCTGAGCTGATGGAGGACAGGGGAAGCATGTTAAACTCTCAGTGAGCCACCATCAGAGAGAAAATGAGTTGACTAAGTGGGTTTCACGGAGACTTCAGCAGCAAGGATGTGTAGTCTCAGGAGTCTAGTACACTAGCTGGAAAAAGGAGAAGTATATTCTCGTTGGGGCCACTGATATTTCTATAGGCACAACTCAAAAGTGGCTCTATGCAGTCCTGTTGAGTTACTGTTGTTTGGTTTGGTTTGCTTTTTTAAATAGCTCTGTATTAGAGCACAAAAGCTTAATATGGTGCACGTCATGACTGAATAGTGAATAAACTGAATGGATTAAGCCAAGGAAGAGAATAATCAACGTTCACTTCTTGGTTAGGTTGAGTCATCAGTGACCGCAGTATGATGAACTGAAGCAGTCAAGCCTAAACCTGTGCTGCCCTCACACCTCTTAAGTGCACTGACCTAACCCAGCACCGTTCCTCAGCTGTAAGAATCACTGCTGTCATGGGCATCCTCCATCTTTTCATGTCATCTTCTCTTACTCTGAACCTTTCTCTGTCATTCCTCCATTTTCTTCTAGTTCTGCTCCTTCCTGATCTATGCCCTAAATATTTATGGTTTTTCCAATGTTGCCAGGCTTAATTTTCTCTTTTGTATTACTGTCCGGGGAGCAGCCTACTCATATAGCAAACCCTGAACAAGTTTTCCTTAGTCCTTTATCTGAGTACCTCCAGCTCCATCTGATGACCTATCCATCTGCATCTTCTCTTTCTGCCAGTGCAAACTGCCCTTCTTTTCCATTTTGATTCGATTTGTTCCTCCAAGTGGGTCTCCAGACCACCTGAATCCCTTCCCCAGCAGGACTTCCATTCCCATTCTTTCACAGATGCCTTACACAATCTCAGCACATGACCCACATGCAATATTGGTTCTTTTCCTGCCTCATCCTTTCATCATCTCCTATCCTGCTTACTTTGTCCAGGTGTTCGTGGTTATGTCAGTTTTTGGCTTTTGCCCCAACCTCTTTCATCCTGCCATGCTGTTTATAGTCGCTCTCCCCATCACATTTAATGACTCCCAGGCCTGTCATTTTCTTTCGAGTTATTTGTTCGGTCAGTCTGCCTCACCCTACACTGGCTCTGTGTGTCAGTCTACCCCTGTGTCTCCTCAAGAATTCACATTATTTTCTGCATTTAGCTCAGACATCTTTTCTTCTGCTACCTACCAGAAGAGGAGAACACTCAGGATATAAGAGGAACAACTGAACGATGCAACAATAGACAGCTGTGTTACAGGAGAAATTCTGCTGAATCCCAGATAGCTCACACTCACGTGAGGGATCAGTTTTAACCCAGAAGTCTGCAGGTTGCTCAGTAGAATCTTAAGGATCAAAACTAGGCCAATTTTAAGCAGATATATACAGGAACAGATAAGCATGTTCCAATACAAGGAAACCCTTTCACCAAATTTGAAATCGCTCCTCCTTAGTATAAGGATAGTACCTTTTTTAGTTTCTTGTCTTCCAAGTAATAACCATTTCTTGCCCCTACTGAGTTAACAGCATAGGGTTTTTGGGGTTTTTTTGAGTCTTTAACAACAAAGCAAGCAATTAGGATAGCACATTTCTATTCTGCTGTGAAAGGCTGGTGCATTTGTTGACATCTGAAAAGAAGGCCTACTAATGGGAAACATCAAGTTACTGGTACTCAGATAAAATTACATTACATTCATGCTTTTAATAAAGGCACTAACTAGAACATTCACCATCTGCAGCTTTAGCAAATCCATATTAAAAATATCATTCATTATATAGTGGGTTAAGTTTTGCATAAATGTTTTTTCAGTTTCTTTCATTTAATTTCTGCTCCTGACTGCCTTCCAAGTCAAAATGCATTGTCCTCTTTTTTTTTTTTTTTTAAATTCACTTTGTACCTTTTCACTAGTGCCTGCAGGATCCTCACACTTAAGTACCTAAAGATGATTAAACTTGGTTGTGCTAACATTCAAGTATTGATTTGTATCTTGCTTTATCTTTTGGACAGTTAGTTGAAAGCATTCCCTAAAATTATACTTCAAAATCTATAGTAGCTTTAGGAAAAATGGACACATGGCCAGCAACATTCCCTATTTTTTTTAACCTTTTGTTATTTTTGGAAATTGTTTCCATGTGTTCCCAAGTATTAAACGGTGATTTAAAAATACTATTGAGATTTCAGTCACTTGATTCCCAAGATCCCCCGTCTTAGAGATTGTTACACTGATTTCAAATTTAGTGCTTTGCTGTGAAAAGGTGCTGATACTACACCACTGAATCCTGTGTCAATACATTGTCTAGAATATCAGGTATTTCTCAAAACAAACTGCAATCTTTTTGACTGAGTTATCCATTTACAGGTACTGATTAGACAACGCCAAGAACAAGACGAAAACCATTTAACATGAACTAATTTTTATCTTAATTTGCAGAGTACATAACTTTCACATTTATACTACCTAAAAAGTGTATCAGAATTTCAGTCTTTGTAATCTTTGATAGAAAATAACATTGGAAATGCTTATTTTTCTGCCTAAGTGTTGATTAACTAATGCTATTATATGAAATGATATAATGCTTCTGTTGACCTTGATTTAAGAACATTTTTTTTAAATGCAGAATGTGATTTTTTTTTAATTAAGAACAGACAGTAAGACAATAGAGTAGACAAATTTTAAAATAAAGCTTCCAGAGATTAATTTTTCAGGACTGCAATCTTCTCCCCTCCAACCACTGCAGGGCCAGGAAGGAGTGAAGTCTGAAACTCTGGTACGGAGACATAGTTCAACCTCCAAAATCCCATACTAAAAAACTAAACAAAACCCCCAGAACACGCAACAAAAAAACCCCAACAACCCAAACCAAAAACCAAAAGCCAACCCAAAACCAACCAAACAGAAATATTATTGGACAAAGCTGTCTCTACGGTACCTTCAGGGGTGATAGCACCAGGACACACATCTTTTAGCAGATCTCCCAAAGTATGTAACTGTCCTCCTGAAGCAATTGGTCGAAATAGCTTCTGTATAAAAGGTCTCTCTGTTGTTGCCTGTTTTAATAACAAAATTAGGAAAACCAACAAATTAAATACCATGTAAATATGTAGTATTACTACTTGAGACAAGCAAAAGGTAGGACAGAACAAAGGTTGCAGCAGAAGAAACGCCTTGCATTTCCATTTCTTCCCCCCACCCCCATCGAACCTGGCATTCCAACCACATAATGGAATACAGAGGATTTGTTTGTTAACAATTTAAAGTTGACACTCTAGAAAATTGTGAAGATAATTTATAAACAGTGCCATGGATATAAAAGTATTATGTTCTTTTTATTTATTTATTTAAATTAAAAAGGCCATCTGTTATGGGAATAAGATCTGCTCGAACAAAACATTTCAATATATTCTCAATTTAAGTAAAAGAAGCAGTGAGCAAACTTAGGAGCTCACCACACACCTCTGCTTTGCCAAGGCAAATATCCAATAACTTCTCCAACAGTCTGTCTTCCTGCTTTTAGAAACACGTTAAGTACTTTCAGTGGCAAAGATGTACCTCAAAGATAGCTCAAGCCAGGTGTATTTCTCCCCCCCTCCATAGATTTAATGTTGGAAAATTCAAAATATTTCAGCTACAAGAAACAATACAATCAAAGAAAAAAGGAATAAAAAAAAAAGGCATTGTGCTTTTACAGACTACCTAGAGTCTTCTGCCTACTTCAGGAATTAGTCTAAAGAACACACACGCCCCACTTCTGCTGCAGATACACACAGGAATTCAGAATGATTTCAACTGTGTGCCCTGTCAGATAGTGCACACTGTTGTAATTTCTTTTGGAGACAAAAAAAAAGCAAATTGTTTTACTGCTTAGGTTCACAACTCCAGGCAACACAACTCCTGATGCTGCAGAAGCAGCAAAGTAGCTTATGGGCTCTACAGGCGCAGTTATCCCAGAACTGTGGCTATGTTAAGGTGCCTCCCTTCCGTGAGCATCTGTATAAGCAACGCCGGGGTCAGCAAGCATCTCATACTGAAAGGATAGGAAAAGGGGTTTTTTCCTGATGACCTGACCTCTCCTCCCAAACGGGGCACCTGAGTTAGAAAACAGAAGTTAAAGACTTCACACTCAACCAACTCAAAAATGTTGTGGCAAGCTTTGAATTGTTGCTGACAAATTCCTGCTAGCAGCTAACTCCAGAAACAGCTAAGTGGCCTGCAATACAGGTAACTGGGCTCCAGTAAACCACACTTTCATCACACACTATCTTAATTGGAAAAAGCAATACAAGCCACTGCCTCTTTCAAATTTAGTTTCCTGCTGCTCAGAAAGTGGATCCTGTCCTACAAGTAAAAAATAGAAACAAAACAACGCAACTCAGCATCAAGAAATAGTTTATCTCTGAGAGTCAGATTTTGGAAAAAAACAAGCAAATATAATAAAATAAAATTGAAAAAGATAAAAATTAATTTTGAAAGCAAGTTATGATGGGGTCTCTGCCACCTACCTACATGAAAAGCCACAAGCAGTGGATTAACTGTGACAACTTAGTTGTCATTCACCTCTCAAACAGCAGGGCAAGGAGTGTGGCACACTACCTCAGAGTAATCTCAGGGCAGTACAGCGCAGAACTGTTGACACACAGCTACCTGTTACTTCTTGCCAATAGTCTCAAAAAATGAAAAAATACTGGGTTTTTTCCAGTTTTTCTTATGAAGATTGATCAGAAGGAGCTGACTAGCTGCTGTAGTCAATTCTCTGTGTCCTTAGGGTAGCAGAACATGGACACAAACAGTGCTAATGAAACGTCTGAACATTTGAAAAATGGTGAGAGGCACACATCCAGCAGGAACCATCTCAGACAGATCTTGGGAAGTGAACTCTGGCGTGTTATAGTGAAGAAGTGTAGAGGTGTCCCTCCAAAACATTAAAAAAGATGACAAAACATTGTTACAGCCAAAACTACTTTCTATCGAGTTAATTACAACAAAAAATTACATTGGTAATTCACAGAACTCTAATCCCAACTCCCAAGATCTTACCACCCAAAGGAGCAGAAATGGAAATAAACATCAGAAGAAGGATTCAGGCAAAGGTGGTTACCATCAATAAACTTTTAAGGTAAGAATTTCCCAAGCGCATACTGCAGATTCTCATTATTTATTAGTAAAATACAAGCAGTTTCCCCCCTAGTTAGAATAATGTAATGCCAAGAGGGAAAAGCCAAAGATGCATTTCTCTAAAGTCTCCTACATAGTTGTTGACTGCTGCAAAGCAATATCCTCAGCTGCTATAATGAAATATTACAGAAAATTAACTAAATTTTGTAAAGTGTTGAGCAATGCCAGTGTAGTGATATAAATAAAAATCACAGGTCTCCATCAATGTTAAATTTATAAAAGTAACTGCATGTTGTTTATACAAAGACCGTGGTTCACAAATACAATCCTGCAGGCAGAGTATTACCCCAACAGGCTTATACTTCTACCCTCCCACGTAGTAGTTGCTTTGTGCATTTAAAAAGTCAAGAGACAAGTCCCATACTACAATCCAGGATGTTTCCAGGATAACTTTTCAGACATGCAGGAGCATAAATAATTTTAGAAAAATCACCCCTTCCGAGCTGCACCGGCTAGTAATATAAGCCCAACTTGACTACAGCTTTCTACTCCAGTATTTACTACAACAATACATGAAGGAATAGCCAGCATGAGTAATTCCTTAGATAACATTGTATTCTGTCCAGTATTTGCTTAATCAATCATGCAAAACAGTACTACCTGTAACCTAACCCACAAAGACATCACTGCCTAACTATTAACTGACAGGGATTTTAAATAAATCTACATCAGGCCTTGAGCATGTGTTTGTACAGCACCCATCCTTTTTTTAGCTTTAACAGAATATAGCACAGCCTCAATGTAGCTGCGAGCTGTTCAAAAGATGCTGCATGCATCTGCAGGATACAACAGATGAGACTCAACTAGTAACTGCTGATGACAGATCTACCAAGGAAATGTCTTTAAGTAGATGAGCAAGCAAAGATATCACCTGGCCCAGAATTTGCAGTGAATTTTAACTGATCATGTCTGCAATTTAGTAACAAATCATTTTTTTAATGAAAGCAAACATTCAACTCAAGTTAATGTTTTCTAGAAAGCTGGACTGATTGACTACAACTTAAATGTCTCATTCTTCTACACCACTACACAGCACCACATATCTTGTGCTTTGCAGGACAAATGAAGACTTCAGTCTTTTTAAAGACAGTTTGAACAGTAACAGTGATAGGAAGGTGACAGGGAAAAAATTACACTACAATGAGAAAAAAAAAAAATTAAATTTTTCTATTCAGCTATACCAGCATTGAGAAGACATTGGTGAGGAAAAGTTTTCAGAGGCCCTTTAAGGCAACACAAAAAGCCTCACAAGACCAGAATCGAGGTATATAGTTACAAACTGTGCTAGCAATAACAACTATTTCTTCCCTATCCTGCCAAAAGAAGAGCAGTCAGTTCTCCTAGTCCTTTTCATAGTCGACAGAACATTAAATACTACATGAAATCCACAGATTAGTTAGCCAGATATTTTATGCAAGATGTATCTTAAAATGAAGACGTAACTCATGACCTGCTGGGGTTTAATCTGGAAAAAACACAGAGTTCCCAGTATTTCCATCTAAGAGAAGGGATTTGGATTTTCTGCCTGAATACTTCGCTGCTACTCTAACAGTATGCAAAGAAATAAAAGTTACCATACATATTGAACCTACAGAGTAAAAAAATATTTTCTTATAATTCCCACATGTGAATAAGCTGGCAGCCTAAAACTGCAAAATTTGAGACTTCCCTACATACTCCATCATATTTTCAGTAACTTGTCAAGTTCATGGTCTGTGCTGTTTTGTAATTAAGTGTTTTACATTAAAACCCAAAAATTACTCATAGTTTAAATTTATCATTTTGTTTAAACTGATTTAAACTCAACCAAGAAGCTTTAAAAGTATCAAGAGTTTACATAACGACTTAAGTTATTTTATATAAAAATAAAGTACAGGAAAATTAATTCCTCCCCCAAAATAAAATTAATTCTATACATTTTATTAGGTATTTTCTCAAAAGTCCATTTCCATGTATTTTCTAATATGCCTTCTGCTTTGTAGAAATGTTTTCAATTAAAAAACTCAATGCACAATGAAAAAGCGACTAATTGAAAAGATGACAAATTGCTGTAGTCACAGAGCCACCACAATACCATGTCTGTCGGCGAGCAAAGATACTGCAGAGCCCCATCTGAAATACTGCTCTTTCACTGGTGCTGAAATGCAGTTTTTCTGCTGGTATTTCTGGGTGTGTATCTTTGGCTTCTTTTTTTCTTAATATTAGACCAGAATCACTGAGTACATTCCTTGTGGAAAAGACACCATGTTTCTGCTCGGGGGTTTTTTTGTTTATTTTTAAGAGACTCCATTCACTGAGAACGAGACAGGCTGGTTATCAGCCTGAAAGATTAGAGTCAAGTGGCAGCTAAGACTGAAAATCACCAGTAACATCAGGTAAGAAAAAACTTGTGACAGAATGGGAAAGCCCTATTTCTGGGTGTGTAGTAGAAACAAGTTCCGCGGGCTCAGCCTAAGGTGGCCCTCCTCAACTTGCCTAACTCTCATCACAATTATTACAATTTTAATAATGTTATCTACATCTACAGTTGCTTACACTGCTGCATATATTGTTTTTCATTCAGAAACTAGTCACACAGAAAAGAAGGGTTATGTAGCTCTTTAAGCTCATTTCATATCACAGAATCACTAGGTTGGAAAAGACCTTTGAGATTGAGTCCAACCATACCCATCCTCTACTAAACCATATCCCTCAGCACCTCATCTACCCATCTTTGAAACACATCCAAGGGTCAGTGACTCAACCACCTCCCTGGGCAGCTTGTTCCAATGCCCAATAACCCTTTCAGTTAAAAACTTTTTCCTAATATCTAATCTGAACTCTGGCATAGCCTGAGTCCATTCGCCCTCATCCTGTCACTCGGGCAAAGAGACCAACACCTATCTCTACAACTTCCTTTCAGGTAACTGCAGGCGGTGATAACATCTCCCCTCAGCCTCCTCTTCTCCAGGCTAAAAACCCCCAGTTCCCTCCTTGTAAGTTTTGCTCTGCAGCTCCTTCACGAGCCTGGCTGCCCTTCTCTGGACACACTTCAGGACCTCAATGTCATTACTGTAGTGAGGGGCCCAAAACTGAATGCAATATTTGAGATGCGGCCTCACAAGTGCCAAGTACAGGGCTACAATCGCTTCCCTGGACCCACTGGCCATGCCGTTTCTTATACAAGCCAAGATGCCATTGGCCTTCTTGGCCACCTGGGCAGACCGCTGGCTCATATTCAGTCTGCAGTCAACCAACACCCCCAGGTCCTTCTCTGCCTGACAGCTTTCTAGCCATTCTTCCCCAAGCCTGTAGCGCTGCATGGGGTTGTTAGGTCCCATATGCAGGACTCTGCCTTGTTGAACCTCATCCCATTGATCTCCCCCATTGATCCAGCCTGTCTAGATCCCTCTGAAGAGCCTCCCTACCCTCAGGCAGATGGACACTTCGGCCCAGCTAAGTGTTATTGCAAACTTACTGAGGAAACATTCAATCCCTTCATCCAGGTCATTGATAAAGATACTGAACGGGACTGGACCCAGGACTGAGCCCTGGGGAACACCACTTGTGACCAGATGGATTTAGCTCCCTTTGCCGCAGCTCGTTGGGCCCGGCCACCCAGCCATTTTTTTACCCAGCAGAGGGTGAGCCTGTCCAGGCCAGCGGCAGCCAGTTTCTCAAGCAGAGTGCCATGAAAAACTGTGTCAAAGACTTTGCTGAAGCCAAGGTACCCTACATCCACCACCTTTTCCTCACCCACTAAGTGGGTCACCTTGTCATAGAAGGTGATCAGGTTAGTTTGGCAGGACCTGCCTTTCGTAAACCCATGCTGACTGAGCCTGATCACTTGGTTGTCACGCGTGTGCTGTGTGATCGCACTCAAGATGACCTGTTCCTGATACCTACAGAGTAAGGCCAATAGAAACAGTTAAGTGGCTTCTGGAGAAAGTCACCAATGAATAAAAAAATGCCACATCAGAGAGCATTTACAGGTGTAAACAGCTAACATTAGATGGCCAAAACAAGCCAGCAAGGCAGCCTTTGCAACAAATAGTATCAGTAATGTAGGAGGGAGAACATTTGAATAGCAGGTCAAACACTGGCTATCATCACCTAGAAAAACAAACAGGACACTATACAGCAAAGATCCTTTTCTGATACAAGACATATTTAAAGCAAAAAACCTGTTTGATCCTTACATCTTCATTAGATGCTTGGGAAAAACAAACAAAAAAAAGGAAATTATGTATTTCTTTCCACTTCACATCTTGTATGGTAGCAAATAAGACTCAAAAATGATTTTTATGTCAGAGAAAACAAAAAATAGTTATATTTATTATGTTCCCAAGACAACATTTTTTACTTTGGCTTTAAAATTCTCAGTGTAAGATCCTGAAATCTTACATTCCAAAATACATGTATTAAAGCGACTCAAAGCAAGTTGCCTGCAAGAAGCAAAATACCAGGTCATTTAAATGAAGACTCTGATACAAAGGGATTTGCTAAAACAGGAAGACTTCCCACGGACTCTGAAACTGTTATCTCTAAAGATTTCCAAAGGAGGAAAATAATCTTAGCCACTGTATATCTTTGTTAAATTATACACAGTTTATCACTGGGCTTTTAGATAAATGTGATAAAGCCAAACATGAAAAAAATGCATTGCATTCAATGTCCTCAGATGACTGGAATTACAATGCAGGAAAAACACCACAATGCTAATATACTGACCAACTAAAACCAAACAAAAAATATCACAGAATCAAAGAATTGTAGGGGTTGGAAGGGACCTCAAGATATCATCAGGTCCAACCCCCCTGCCAAAGCAGGCTCCCTAGCTCATATTGCACAGGTAGGCACCCAGAGGGGTCTTGAATATCTCCAGAGATGGGGACTCCACAACCCCCCTGGGCAGCCTGTGCCAGTGCTCTGTCACCCTCACTGTGAAAAAGTTCTTCCACATGTTGGTGCGGAACTTCCTGTGCTCCAACTTGCAGCCATTGCCCCTAGTCCTGTCCCCACAGACCACTGAAAAGGGGCCAGCCATTCCCCCCTGTGTCCCACCCTTGAGATATTTATACACATTAATAAGATACACTCTTAACCTTCTTTTTTCAAGGCTGAACAGTCCTAGCTCACTCAGCCTTTCCTCGTAGGGGAGATACTGCAGGCCCTTAATCATCTTTATAGCCCTCTGCTGGACTCCAGGAGATCCCTGTCCCTTTTATAACAGGGAGTCCAGAACTGGACACAATATTCCAGGTGGGGCCTGACCAGGGCAGAGTAGAGGGAGAGGATCACCTCCTGTGACCTGCTGGCCACACTCCTTTTGATGCACCCCAGGATCCCATTGGCCTTCTTGGCCACCAGTGCACACTGCTGGCTCATGCTCTGCAGAGCTCTTCTCCAGCATGTCATCCCCCAGCCTGTACTGATTCAAGCGGTTATTACTTCCCAGGTGCAAGACTCTACACTTGCTTTTGTTAATCCTCATTTGGTTTCTTACTGCCCAGGTCTCCAGCCTCTCCAGGTCTCACTGAATGGCAGCACAGTATTCCTGTGTGTCAGCCACTCCTCCCAGCTTTGTATCATCATGAGACTTAGTTTAATAAGTGCCTCTCAAACATCCCTGTATCATTTTTTCCTACTAGTCCAGTATTTTTCTGTGCTTCATGTCTCTTTGATCACTGTCTATAAAGTCATCATACTATTCATCACAGAGTTGTTCCAAACTGTAGTTAGAAAATTCATTTTAGAGGTGATGTGCAAACAGCAAAGCTGACTTCTAGAAAAATAGAAATTAAACAAGCTGCTCAGAGAATGTAATAAAGCAGTATGAATATTAAGAAGTTATCTGAATTTCTGCATTAATAAGTATTAATTGCCCCCCCTCTACTTCCTTAAGTGATTATTTTACTTCAGCATATCAAATTAAAAGCTAACAGTCCACTGACGAGGGGGAGGAAAGAGTGGACCCAATTAGTAATTCTGTTATTAAACCATTTTAACTGACTTTTACCTCTGTTCCTCTATTATATAATTGTTCCAGCACCCAAGACTCTGCCACATTCTCAATTCACTCATTAAAAGTCTGGTTCCAAATCTCTGATGACAACAGACATACAAAAGGGAAGAAATTAAAATGCTGATAATATTTATTCTGCTAGAATACAAGCCATTTCTACAAGCCCTTCCCAGATAAAAAGAAACAAGAAGTCCAAACTTTTTTCTACCTGAAGCCTAATTTCCAGCTGCAGCGCAAGCCCATCTCTGCTACCCTAGAGCACAGCATCTCATGATACCTGGAACTTTCCAGTGACAAAATGAGAGGTTGCCTTCAGGAAACCTTATGATCAACCAGGATCAAAATGAAACATTTAAAATACCTCTTTTTTGTTTGTTTATCTATTTAGTTAACATATCCCTAAATGGTGTCCTTAGAAGTACTGGTTACACTGTTGCCAGCAGACACCATTTATCTGTGCCAATTTCTTTGTTAGAAGGAGCATACCCCTCTCTTAGAAAGGGCATTAATGTGGCACAGACCAAGCAAAGTGTCTCAACAGCAGACCTCCCAAACTGATTACGTATATTTAACCTTTATTTTTATACCTTTACACAGACTCAGCTAAAAATCAGTACCTGTTCTCCTCCACTTTCCTCACCCAGCCTCCATTTGAAATACTGACACAGTAGGCTGTACGAAGCATCCACAGAGCCTCAGTAAAATGAACTAAGTGAAAGTTACAACCCTTCCTCTGACCTTCAAACAAGCACCAGCCCCCATCAAATCCCACCAGCAGCAGTCAATGACTATATGAGGGACAACTGGCTAAAGTTAAAACTCAGTAATACATACATACATACACTGAAAACAGCTCCGACAAACTCACTCTTCCTCAAACAGCTATTAAAAACCTGTAAACTTCATCTTTTTTGTAAGATAGCACATTCACCCTTGATTATCAGCTCCACAAGCTCAAGTACACCCCCCACTCTCCTGCCAATGATCTCTCATCCATTTGAAATCTGTTACCTTCTAAATTTCATCAGTATTTTTTGAGCTTTTACTACAAGAGACATAAAAAGCGGCAACATGATTTGTTTTTATCCTGTAATCATCACTCCTCTCCCCTCCTTCAAATCTTCTAAGCTATAGATGTCTTCTCCAAGACACCCCATTGCTTTATTTTACATCTGCGACAATTTTTGTATTTCACTTGCTCTCCAACTTGTTAGGACTGAAGCCACTTTCCAAGAAAATAAAGAGATTATTTCTAGTATTTCTTTAATTAGTGTCTGCAAACTCCATCTAATAAATGCTTTACTTATGATTTTGTGTGCTTTGAATAAGGCAGCACTGCTTTTGTGGCATTTAGAATTTTGAACTGCGTACCTGCAATGTCATACGTCATACTGTTCAGAGAGTAATCTACATCCCATTCCAAAGCACAACTAATTAAAATTTTTGAATAAAAGAACTAAGTTCTAATGGGTTTATATGTCCAACGTGTAACTACAAACCCAAAAGGTGGAAAGGAGTATAAACATGGCTCAACAGACCAATCTGGAATTACCAGAAATATTGACTCACTGACAGGACATGATGGGGGTTGCAGGAGTAGCTGTAAAGTCAACATATAGAATAAATCAAATTACTTGTTTTTCCCATCATACACTTTAAATTGCTTTAATAAATTACATCTTTTCAGCGGTTGTAAAGGTTATAGTATATAACTGACTACAACCTATAGAAAAAAATGCATCCTTTAATTTTTTCTAAGTTTGCATTAGGATTTCTGCAGTTATGTTCTTTGCTTTGCTCGTGAAGTTAAAAGTCTGTATGGTGATGAACAGGAACTTTAAAAATACTAGGGAGTATAAGAGGCATGCAACTAAATTAAAAACAAACAAAAAAAGAGAAACAACAAAAAACACCTCGGCCACTTTATACTTTTAATTCACACTAACAGCAGCAACATAAATCAGGAGTGCAAAAATACATCACTAGGTTGAAGCTTAAAATAATTCTATGAATACCTGCTCATATGCTTAAACATGGCAATGACAAATGTATATATGGATACACCTGTAAATCTTCTTACTCCTAAGATTTGAAATAACAAGAAAGGATAAGATAGGAAAATAACATACACTCTTAAGACTAATGCACAACAGGAAGGACAAACTTACTCAATACATCATTTTTCTCCTATTCAAATTACCTCAAATTGATTTTCTTACCTTTTCTTACCTATCAAGAAACAGATACTTGTGATCAAAATTATAACCCATACAAATTATCATGTGAATTTTTAAAATTCATTTTAAAATTCATTTTATTCTTTAATAATTTTTATTCTTTAAAGCATTCTTAACATATTACACAAGCTAGGAATCCTTCAGTTTTTGAACCTTAATTGTCACTGTTTTAAAAGCAAAAACAATTATATGATGTGTTCCCTTGGTGGAGTTGTTAGCTTGTTACGGTCTGTTATGTCAAGGATTGAACCGGTATCTTTGCTGAGGTGGTGATCAAATTAAAGTCACAAAGAGAACTATAAATATACCTGGAACAAGGTTAAAGTTTTATGTAGTAGGGTTTATTACAGTTATGTCTAAACAATATCATCAATTTTTGGTCACGAATGGTAAAGAACTAGACTCTTAATCATGTTTGCATAACAACTTCTGTCTTCCTTGAAGCCTTTCACTGACCAGAACACACTGTTGTGAAGCAACTGCAGTTTTACCCAAACTTCCCATGCAATTAACAATAATATAGCATTAGTACAAAACTACAGAGATAAGTGGAACTGTTTCAGTTACTTCTCCTTCACACATTATTGAGGGTCATTAGTTGTTCATCTTTAAAAAGATTACAGAACTATTTGAGATACCACCCTTTCCCACATTATTTAAACTGGCAATGTGCTCCCTCACAACCTTTTAAAACCAACTTCACACAGTGGCAACAAAATCAGTTGTAACAACCTCCCTCATTCTCCTGACAGCACTCCTCCTAATGCAGCCCAGGACACCATGTAGCCTTCCTTTGCCATAGGACCCACTGATGACCACCCTGTATTCTTTGAATTCTGAAGTTATCTAGGAGAATGTCCACATTCATAAGTGTGGACACTGAGATCCTTCAGATGTTCAGAATCCATCTCTTCCTGACGTGGGTCTGTGTATTGATGAAAAGCTGCTATTGTAGAACCTCAGTCCCCTTAGATACACTTGAGTCCTGTGTGCAAGAGTGGGTACAGACATTTAAACATTTGATTTAAAAAACTGCTTGGAGCTTTAATGATAGATGATAGTAATATACAGACAGGAAGAACAGACTCAGTCATTCAACAGATTCCCATAGAGGAAAAAGATCTCTCACAATACAGGAAGCAGAGAGATATCAAGATCTCTAAGAAGCCTATCAGTAACTAAGATGAAAAATCCTGAAAACTCTTCATCTGCATATATTCAGCAGATACATACAACTAACTGATTTTTGCCAGAGTGAGCTAAAACTCTCTAGAACTAAAGGAGTACATGCTGTAATCCAAAATACAATGCAGATACCTTACCCAAAGGCAGTTATTTTGCTTCACAACAATCTAAACTTGAATGGATTTGCTAAATATGCATTTTATTAGATGCCACCTGTGTTACAACATTTCTGACAGGGAAAGGGTACCTAGTGTCTGTGTGTCAAGAGAAAGGGAAGAAAGGTTTGAAAGATGGTGATGATCCAGCTGCATTACAAGTGTCTAAGAAAAACAGAGTTTTAGGCTTTAAAAGCAGGTCCTCTTTTACCTTGTGGGTCATTTTTAGCAAGAGTATACCTTGGCAGAAGTTCCATTACTGGTTCCATACCAGAAGTATCATTCACAATCACTTTCACTTCAAAATACCTAACAAGCATGGCTGAACCACATTCTGGCTGTAGTCTGGTCTTTCAACTGATCCAGAAAATTTGCTTGTTCAGGGAAAGTAGCCCTTATATTCTCTGAACTACGGAATTTGCATTGCTTACCCTCAAGTGAATTGCACAGATCCTAGGAGCAGAAGAAAGCCAGCACTCTGAGTGAGAACACACAGAACAGCTAGCAGGCAATGGTCGTAAGGCCAGGAATAACAGAGACTAAGTAGAAGGAACAGTTCCAAGAGGCAGTTTTCTTGAGCACTGAGAAGACAAAGACAGCTGCAATATAGGTATGGCCTGGAAGTACAAAATTTCCTTCCCATTTGCAATTGGTAAAATAAAGGTATCTGAAGAGTTGGTGACAACAAATCAATACTGCTTTTCACAGCTGCCTGTCTTGGGCACATCTGCAGACCTAAGCCTCACATAGTCAGCATTGAGTACTGACTACCTACAAAGCAAACAACTTTAGAAATGGATTTACATCCACAAAAGCAAACATTACATTGTTTGCTTAAGAGCTCTCAATAGTACACAATACTCCATACAACATTTTCAATCTGCTTAAAAGCATGAAAGAACCAGTAATTCTCCTTAGCTTTCTACAGTAACAACTAGAAAAAACTCCTTTAGTCAAGGATAGGAAAGTTTCAGAAATTCATAGCTGTTAATTCATGTGTTCCTAGAACATGGTTTCACATTCCACATCCTCCTAAATTTGTTCTATTCCACACTTACAATTTGCTCTCAGCCTTCTGGGAAATAGAAGTCTTTTTACTTTCAAAAAAAAAAAAACCTAAAAAAAGGAACAGTTTCTGTATTTTCTAATCCTCAATTTTGTACAAAAGTTAACCTATTTTATTTACCTAATTTATTAAAAATAAATAATGGAAAAATAAGATAGCATATTGACAGCAATAAAACAAGTACTGCTGTGACTTTGATCTACGTGGCTGACGTTTTGCATCAACATTGTAGGCTAGGCTTTATTCTAGTTTAATTCTTAAACAATAGGCACTGTGTATGCTGTGCAGCCACAGAGACAACTCTTGGGGACGATGCTGTTCATCCCTCTGAAGAAAAATTCCTTATCTGCTTTTCCACTTTTTCTGAATGCAAAGTAGCTCA
>VZTU01013926.1:0-18389 GCA_013400835.1 Zapornia atra
TGAGGCTGTTTGTCCCGTCGCAGAGCCCGGTTTGGGCTGGCAGTGGCTGTCTGCTGCTGGTGGTTATCTCTTCCTCATAGCCCATGAGGCTCCGGATGGGTGAGATGGCCTTTTGTCCCCGGCCCACCCTCCCCTGGCATCCAGTTAGCTGGGTTCCCAGCCCTGGAGAGCTACCCTGTGCTTCAGGCAGGCTTGTCTTGGCGCCGTCCCGCTGGCTGGGGTGATGAATGTCCCTGTGGGTTTCAGTCTGGGAGTCAGCAGAGATGAGCTGCCCCACAGACAGGCGAGGAGACCCTTTCTGGAACATTTGAAGATGGATTTTTGACTGAGGAGCAGGGGTTCTGTTAGGTCATAGATGGCCAAACACCTTGCCCTGTAGCCATGTGTGGTCCGGAGTCAGCCGTCTTGCTGTCTGCACAGCTGTACACAGCGTCTGCTTTGAAACGAGGGCATGGTCTTTCCAATGGGAAGCTCTGAAACTGGAGAGCAAGGTTATCCTTTCCTGAACCCACTGTGAGCTGGTCTTTGGGCAGATGAGCCCAAGCATCACAGGTGGCTCTTTATTCTGAAGTTCAGTAATGTGTCTCTCCTGCCTTTCACTTCTTGTCTTGAAAACGCTTCTTTTGTGTAAGACGTGTGAAATCTGCTCCTGCGAAATCGCCTGGGAGCGGGTGGAAGCAGGATCTGTTTGAGGACTCCCTTGCTCGGTCTAAAGGCCAGCTTTACGTCATGGGACAGTCAAGCAGTACTTTCTAGGTGCCATGGAAGAGACGGGGACAGAGGCGTACCCAGCACAGCAATCAGGGACGCTCCCTCAATGCAAATGGGCTGCTGGCGCACACCTTGCCGGTGATGACCTGTCTATCTGGCTTTTCCCCACTGATGCCTGATTTATCTGCCCGTGGTTACTTCCTCCTCAGCCCAGGCAGAGGGTTAGCGTACCCTGGGTGCCGCCATGAGCCGGGGCTTGGCCAGCTGTCACCACGAGAACCTGTTTGCAAGCAGATTTCTGCTCATACTGGTGTTCTTCTGGTACAGCCGCTGGTCGCAGGCAGTGCCTGGGCAGGGTGGGTCTGCCTACCTGTCCCTGGCCCGACACCGCGCCACAGCTCCCGCTGTATAATTGGCCAGCCCTTAATAAACAGCGCTGATGATTACTGGGGTTTCTAATTTTGCAGTCTGCCTGCCCTCTCCTCCGCAGGAGCTGCATGCATCATGCTTTGGCTTCATAAGGACGTGCAGGATGGAAGGTGACCATGGCTGTTGGCTGCGCAAAGCCTGATGGCCAGAGGGGCTGGAGCAGCCTGCATCACGTCCAGAGGGCTTGTCCCCATGCAGGTGGGGTGGGTTGGCCCTGTCTGGGGGCCAGCTGCCCCCCAAAGCCACTCTGTCACCCCCATCCTCAGCTGGCAGGGGACAGAAGATATAAAAAAACGTTGTGGGCTGAGATAAGGGCAGGGAGAGATCGCTCACCCATTGCAGTCATGGGCAAAGCAGACTCAACACCGAATAAAATGAATCTAATTTATTGCCCTCTAAAAACAGAGTAGGATAATGAGAGATAAAACCAAGTCTTCAAATGCCCCCCTTCTTCCTGGGGTCAGTGTTGTGCACAAGTTCTCTCCCTGACCCCACTGCAGCACGGGGAGGGGGTAAGGGTTGGGATCAGTTCATCACATGTTAGCTTTGCTGCTCCTTCCTCTTCAGGGCAGGAGTCCTCACTCCCCTTCCCCTGCTGCACTGTGGCATCCCATCCACAGCAGACAGTCCTCCATGAACTTCTCCAATGTGAGTCCTTTCCCATAGGGCTTCAGCTTTTCACCAGCTTCCCCGGTGTGGGTCACTGCTATGGGTGCAGCCATAAATCACAGAATGTCTCTCAGTCTCTGAGGCTCAGACTGTTCCAGCCTGGTCCTCCAAAGGGTCACAAGCTCCCACCAGCAAACCAGCTGTGGTGTGGGCCCCTCCCTCAACAGGCTGCAGGTCCTGCCAGGAGCTTGGTCCAGCATGGGATTCTCACCAGGTCACAGCGTCCTCAGGTGTCTCCATCTGCTCCACTGTGGGGTTCTCCCTTGGCTTCAGGGGAATCTCTGCTCCATCATTATCCTTCCTGATCTGTGGGGGCACAGCCTGCTTCACCAGGGTCTTCTCCAGGGGCTGCTCCTGCTCCTATAGCACCTCCTCCCCATCCTCCTTTACCGACCTTGGTGTCTGCACAGTTCCTCACATATTCTCACTCATTTCCTGGTGGCAAAAAGCTGCTGCTTTTGTTTTTTTCCTTCTTAACTGCTACCCCAGAGGTGCTGCCATGGTCACTGATGGGTTCAGCCTTGGTCAGCAGCAGGCCCAGCCTTGAGCCGCTGGTGTTTGTCAGGCCTGGGAGAAGCTTCTGGCTGCTCCTTGCAGCAGCCACCCCTGCAGCCCCCTCCTCTGCCAGAACCCAGCCACGCAAACCCACCTCAGACGGTTGTGTGAGGGGACCTGTTGCACTGGCAGGACCAGGGCTCTCCCAGCTCTTACGGCTCTTGGTGTCCCTGTGTCCCTCATCCTGGCCCCAGACATCTCCCTGGCCTTCCTTCAGTGAACACGCTGCCGGATGAAGGCTGCTCCCTTGGAGGCTCCCAGTGCAGCGTAGCTGGGCTCACAGGGGCTCGCAGCCAGCTCTCGTCCACAGCAGCCCACGCGCTGTGCCGGCGTCGCAGCCGGGGAGCACTGGCTTGAAAAGCCCCTTTTGTGGTCCCTGCTCCTCCCTAGCCTGGAGAGCAGCATAGTGCTGGCTCTGCCCAGGCGCCGTGGGCCCCTCGCTGTCCTGCCCCCGTCGCTGTCCTGCCCCCGTCGCTGTCCTGCCCCCGTCGCTGTCCTGCCCCATGCCTTCTCCTGGCCCTGCACATTCAGGTGCTGCCTGCTGCTCCCTTGGCTGGGCCTGCATGTGGCGGCCAGGGCAGCCCCTGAGGCAAGGTGAGGTGAGGCAGCCACTCTGTTCCTGCCCTCTGCTGCGTGGCCGGTATTTCTTGCTGTCCTGTTTTCCTGTTGAATTTGCAGGTGCCCTGAGGCTCTGGCTTGGTGGTTTGCCAGGCACTTAAACCCATGGTTCCGTTCTGTCACAGCACTGCCGGTGCAAGCCCGGGCATCCTGCTGTGGGGCATGGATCGCAGCTCCTGCCAGAGGCAGGTTCCTCTTGGCACCAAGTGCTTCCCAAGGCTCCGGTCCTGCCCGAGGACTGTTTCCCTCTTTCTCTGGCATCTTTCTTAGACGCAGAGGGGTGTTCCCAGCACGACCTGAGCAGGCAGGCAAGCCAAACCCTGTTCGCTGCTTTACTCTCTGGTGGAAACAAGGAACCTGGGTCTGAAAGGTGCCTCGGTTTCTCCCTTGAGTACAGACCATCTGGGAGGACTAGGCAGAGATGTGATGAAATCTTCTACCCCCTTGCTGACTGTTATCTTGCCTTGTTTTCGGATGGGTGGTGTGGCCTTGGCTCCGCTGTCTCCGTGCGGTTTTGTCCCCAGCATGGTGGTTTTTTCCATCCGCAAGCTGCAGCCCGGCCGGGCTCTGCCTGACAGCAACGGCAGTGTGTAACCTCGTGGGTGAAAGTATTGGCAGGCTGGGGCGAGCTGTAGGCACGGCTGGGCAGGGGCAGGGAGGGTGGTCTGGTCAGTCCTGATGGCTCTTGCACAGAACCACCATCGCCATAGCCTGCGTTAGGTGGGAAGGGACCTTCAGAGGCCACCCAGTCCCAACCTGCAGTGAGCAGGGATACCTTTAACTAGAGCAGGTCACTCAGGGCCCCATCCACCCTGACCTTGAATGTCTCCAGGGATGGGGCCTCCACGTCCTCTCTGGGCAACCTGTGCCAGGGTCTCACCACCCTCAGAGGGAAGAACTTCTCCCTCAGGTCTCATCTAACCCTGCCCTGCTCGAATTTCAACCATCACCCCTCATCCCATCACTCCCTGCCCTTACAAACAGCCCTGCCTAGCTTTCCTGTAGGTCCCTTAGGGACTGGAAGTGGCTCGGAGCTCTCCCTGAGCCTTCTCCAGGCTGAACCAGCCCAGCTCTCCCAGCCTGTCTCTGTAGCAGAGCTGTTCCAGCCCTTGGATCATCCTTGTGGCCTCCTCTGGCCCTGTTCCAACAGATCCTCCTTGTGCTGAAGACTCCAGAGCTGGACACAGTGCTGCAGGGGGGTGTCCCCAGAGCAGAGCAGGGGGACAATCCCCTCTGTCAATCTGCTGGTCCCACTCCTTGGGATGCAGCCCAGGACACGATGGGCCTGCTGGGCTGCGAGGGCACATGGCTGGCTCTGGTCCAGCTCTGTGGCCATCAGTATCCCAAGTCCTTTCTGCAAGGCTGCTCTATCACATCAGCCCCAGCCTGTGTTGATAACGAGGGTTGTCCTGACCCAAGCGCGGGACCTTGCCCTTGGCCTTGTTGAGCTTATTGTCCTTTTGCGTGAGCTTTCAGCCTACCCAGGGCTGCTCTTGCTCTCCCAGCAGCCTTCTATCCAGACAGGAAAATCTTTAGGCTTTGGAGGGTGCATCTGAAAGCAGCCTTGGGTTTGCAGCACGCAAGTTTTCATCGCACTGCGTGTCACAGGAAGGCAGCGTGTTGTGCAGTACATGTTTCCTGAGCTGGGTGACACCGGTAACATCAGCCCCTGTGCTCCACAGAAGCGGACAGGGCACAGCTCACTCTTCCCTGTTGGCACCATGAACTGCTGCCTGAGTCAGGAGCACCCCTGGGCTCCCTGCACCTGTCTGCTCTGTACCTGTCTGCCCAGCACCGTCTGCCCCGGACGTTGCCTTTTCTTGTGCCATCAACTTGTTCCCTTGACCTTCTCCTCCTCCTCAGTGTCCCGAGCGATCGTCACCCTGCAAGCACATCTCGCAGAGCGCGGTTAAGGCACCTTTCAGTGCTTTCTGGCTGTGACAGTTCTGTAGCAGGGGTGGGTGGCTCTGGCCAACAGACGGCATGGTTCACAACCTGTCTGGTGGGCCTGGGGTGACAACTCGGGGATGCAAAGGGCTCCTCTCTAGCAGCCTTAAAATATGTGTGCCTGTGGGCATAGCCTGTCCCCGGCAGCCACCCCTGTGACCGCTGTGCTCCCCCTTTCAGACTCCCTGTATGTCTCCGAGTACTTCTCCCAGAGCGCACAGAAGCTGTCCTTCTACAGCTGGTATGGCAACGCCAAGCTCTTCCACTTCCGTGTGCCCGAAGACACCGTGCTGCTTCGCTGGCTCCTGCAGGCATCCCGGGGGAAAGGGCCCGAGTGCACCGACATGGAGATCACGGTGTACGTATGTCCCAGTGCTGGCCCACGCAGGCCTCCTGTCCTTCTCTTGTCCTTGCAGCTCGTGGCTGGGGTTGGGTGGTCCTAGGAGGCTGGGCTTTGTTTCCCGGGTGCATCAGCAGTGTCATAGCACTAAATCTGTGTTTAACTTGTAGGAATACTTCATGTTTGTGTTACCAGTGGGCCTGGGGCTGTCTTATCAGAGATGACATCTCAGCGATGCCCTAGAAATACTGGGCAGACCTCTGCAGTGAGACAGGCGGCGCAGGTCATGAGCAGGGTGTTCTGACATGTCTGTGCCTGGCAGGACCCCATGTGTGGTACCAGGGGATGTGGCAGAACTTGCAAGGGGCTCCAGAGGACACAAAACATTTGGAGATGGACAATTTCCCCAGTACAGGGAGATGCAGGCTGTGTGTGGAGCAGAGATAGGCATACTGAGTCCTGTGGACATGGGAGTGGGAGAAGACTGCAAACTCGATGCCAGTGCAAGAGATGTAGTGCTTGAGTTGTTGGGGGTTTTGAGGTCAAAAATGTGAGGGTGGGGTGAGACTTTGAGTTGTATTTTGAGAGGGTCCCAACTTACCAGGCAGGTTGTGCCCATAGAGAAGTGTGGAGCTCTGGCAACCTCTCCAGCGAGGTCTCAGCAGTGACTGAAGCTTGGGCACTTGGCTTGTGCTTCCCCACTCTGTCTGGGGCACACTCTGCTGCTCTTAGTTGCTCTGGAGCAGCCCCATACAGATGATCTTCCTGCTTCCTAGAAAGGTTTCTGATAGTTTGGGGATGTGAGGGACAAGGCGGCAGCTAAATGATGCCCTAAGAATGAGGAGCAGCCCAGCTAAGCTCAGACAGGTCAATGCCACATCACCAGCCAGGCTTGCTAGCTGGACCTGCTGTGTTGCTGCTCTCCTGCCATGCTCTAGCAGTCCAAAAGCAGCAAATTAAATGCCAAATTGGCTGCTCAAATAAACATCCCATTTGTTAGCTGCTTATCTGGAAAGCAGAAGTGAAGTCGGTCACGGGGCCCTCGCTGATGTCCATCTTCGTAGCCTGGCTCCCTACCCTCCTTAAAAGAGGAACGAGGGAAGCTGTGGGTCTTAGCTGGACCCTGAGAGCTCCTTGCGGGTGATGAGGCCTGTGGGGAATCTGCTGACACTCGTAAAAAAGGAGGAGTCTTAAGGCTGGGGCTTTACTCTCGTGAGCATGAAAATTTGCGTTCAGGCTTGATGGAACCATGCAAATCCTTATCTTAGTAAGCAGCCAGGTGAAACCAATCCCTAAACAAATCCCAGATAAGCTAACAGGAGCCAGTCCTCACCAGATGAATTGATCTGTGGTTCTTGTGGAAAACGTGGGGATTTTGCAGCTCCCTCTCGGATCCCAGGCCAAACCAGGTGTCCCCCAAGGAGTTCATACCCCAGTTCATCTTGCCAGCATCTCTGCATCCCACGATCCATTCTCATTCTGGTTTCCCTCGCAGGCACTTCCGCTATGGAGCCCCTCCCGTCATTAATCCGCTGGGCACTCGCTTTCCCGCCAACGCAACCGTCCGTCCTTCCTACAACATCAGCATCGCGCTGAGCAGCGCTGTGCAGAACACCACCTTCGTGAATGTCACCACCCCCGCCGCCGGGGACTGGTTCATAGCCGCCCACCTCCCCGAGGCTGCTGGCAGGATTGAAGTGAAGGTGAGGGTCCTGGTGTGGGTCTTGCCCGGCACTCTGCCCTGCGTCCTGCTGTGCCTGACCTCTGCTCTCCCTTCCCACAGGGCTTCTCTACCCCGTGCCCCTACATGTTCCAGGCGGATATGTTTGTGCTCAGACTGGCTGAAATGCCCATCCTGGAGCCTGGTGTCCTCACGCCGCAGACCATCGTCTCACCTGCTAAACCGCTGCATGTCAAGTGAGAGCGGTGGGCGGGAAGGCTTTGGGGAGGGGGCGGTGGGATTCCCAGGGGTGCCACTAAGGGAAGGTGCTGCTGCCTGCAGGTGGAGGCCAGGGGCTCTCTGAGCCTGTGTGCTGAGCTCCCTGCAGCACAGGGAGCACGCAAGTGCGTTATCCAGCTCTGCCTAAGTGGCTTCAGCATTCAGCTGTGAGATGTGTCCCTTGGGAAGGGTCTTCACAGCACCAGCCAGGCCAACCCAGCTCTTGCCGGAGGGCTGCAGTGGGCTGTGGCTGGTCTGTGCTGCAAGTGGGAGCCCTGCAAACCGATGGTCCCTCCTCCTGCAGGCTCTTCATTCCCAAGCACGCTGCAGGGATGCGGTTGGAGCTGCGCAACTGCCTGACGGGCCAGCAGAAGGCGTGCACTGTGCGTGTGGCACTGGGCTCCATCACGCTGCCCCAGTCCTTCCAGAGGATCATCACCTGTGTGGGCAGCACGAACTGCAGCCTGGCGCTGGACTCGCCGCCCTGGGAGAAGTGGCTGCAGGTCATGGTGGAGAGTCTCAGCACTGCCAACACCAGCGTGTCAGTGGAGATGCTGGCTTCCTTCACGGGTGGGCTTCCGCTCTCTCTAGCCCTGGGGGAAGGACCGGAGGGAATTTGGTGTCTGCTGCGTCTCCCTCGGCCTTGATGTGGGTGGCTGTGGTGGCTGGTGTTCCCCAGCACGCTGGTTACCTGGGTGTAACTTCAGGGGCTGAGACCTACTCGTCGCTTTGGGGCCAAAAGCGAGGGCTCCAGCGGTCACCCTGAGGGATACTCCCAGTGCTGCCTGATTGGGGAATGCCTGTGAGGTTCGGGGTCTCTGAAGCAGTAATGTTTTCCAAAGGCATTTGAGAAGCAGCAGCTGACTTAAAATCTGGTGGGGAGAATACTTCTGTGTAGTGTAGAGGCACCAGAGTAATGATGGTGACTATGGACTGGCCATAAGCAGCCTACAGACAGGAAACCAGCTCATAGAGCTTTACTGGGGCAGTGGCTTGTCCTGTAGTGAGGGGCTGTCATTGTTTCCAGTGAAACCGAGTGACTCGGGAGGTCACAAGGACCGGGTGGGTGTGGTAGGCACCTTTGCATCTTCTCATTATGTAGAGCGTAATTCCTGCCTCACTCTTGGAAGGTCACTGACAAGGTGCATCTTTAAAGTCTTCTCCTGATGAGGGCTCTGCCACCCCCTTCCCGATACAGAGCCTTGTTGCGTGTGCTGGAGGGGCTGGCACAGGCAGCCACCGTGTCCGGAGGGAGCTGCTGTCCCTCGGAGCGATGGGCAGGCTCAGCAGTGGAACCTGAGTGTCAGGGCTGGCTCCGGGCACCATGCTATGATGGCCTGTGCCTGTAGCTGTGCCGGGTTGGCTGCTCTGCCCGGCTGCTTGGGCCTGGGGACTGGTAGAAGCTTTTATGCAGCCTGTGGGTATAGACAGCCCAGTGAGTGCTGCACGTTATCCCTTCTCCTGTTCCCCTCCCTGCAGCTCTGGGGTGCTTCCATCCCCTGCCCGGCTTCCGTCAGTGTCCCTGCTTTCATGGGTACTGCTGCTGGAGGTACCCCCACAGAGACCGGTGCCCATCAGGGGCTGTGACCGGTGCCAGAACCAGCTGAAATGCCCCCAGTTTCAGCTGTGCCTTGGGGCCAGGGCTGCTGGGGCCCTGCCTGGGTAGCAGCTGGTCCTGGCCGTGGCCATGCTGATTCCTCTCCTTTTACTTTTTGCTTTGCAGCTTGCAGACCGGGAAGTGCCAGTTCGTTCCTTAACTTCAGCAGCCTGAACCAGAGCCAGACTGGTGCCAGGCCAGGTAGCGCCGGAGCACTGGGCAGCTCTGCTCTGTCCGGTGGGGAGGCTTGGCGCAACACATCCAGCCTCAGGAGCTCCTGCCTGCAGAGCCAGCCCGTCGTCCGCGAGGACCTGGACGTGGTGTCTGTGCGGTACCGGCTCTTGAATGGTCCCAGCGTGCCCGTGAACTCCTTCTCCCCGACCATCCTCCTCCTCAGCCTGGACACCGGCATGGACAGCGGGGGTTCCCTTGTCGTCAGTCTCCTGCTTAACAAGGTGTGGAGGCTGGCTGGCAGGATGGCTGCCCCTTAGTAGGGCTTTGTCCCTCTCCGGGGCTGGTTTGTCACCAAATGCCAGGCCTTGTGGGCACCGGTGGGCCTGCTGCTATTTCCTTCTGCTGTCACAGTATACTTGGAGGCTGTTTTTTGCTGCTTCCAGCATGTCCCACCTGCTGGCACAAGGAAGCAGTGACACAGAAGGGCTGCAATGGGAAACAGCTGCAATGCCATCTTCTCTGCGGGAGGCTGGTGCCTTGCCGCTGGGAGAGCAGGCCAAGCAGGGAAACCTAGCAATGTCCTGGGCTCCTTCAGCAACACCCCAGAAATCAGCCCCCTGAAATCCTGTGTAACTCCCTGAGGGTTGGCGTGGGGCTTGGCCCCACTGTCCTTCTGCCTCTGCCCCGTGCCTCCTCTCTGTGCTCTGGAGCCATGTGTTGGTGTCCCGGCCTTAGGGCAGTCCTTTTCCCACCCCCACCCCATGCGCTTCCCTGGCAGGGGCTCTCTCGCCTTCCAGGGTGCTTGGGCAGTGCCAGGCCTGCCCAGAAAGCTGCTGGATGGATGGGTGACCTTCACCCCAGGGTTATTGTCACCTACCGCTCCCGTGCACCACGGGCAGTGTGGGGGGAACCTGCATGGGGGGATGTGGGTTGGGGCACTCTGACGCATGACCCCTCTCTGCAGACGTCAGTGAACCTGGCCAATGCCACCGTGGCAGGGTGTGTGAGCGCTGCATCCCCGGTGCTGTCCCTCAATACCACGCGGAACTGCAGCACAGGTATGAGAGACGTTGGCACCCGGCACCCGCTTGGGGCTTCACTTTTAGACCTCATGAGCTGGGAACTGACTCGGATTTCTTGGGGTGTCTCAGGGAAGGTAGTTTTTGGCACGAACCCCACTGAGGTCTTTGTGCTGGCACATGCCCAGGGTGCTGGGGTGCAGGGTTGGTCTGGTGCCAGGAGTTAGCATCCACCAAAAGAAGGTCTGGGCACTAGCTGGGGCTCTCGTGGGCATGAGTTTTGGGGTTGGCCAAAGCGTCACTGCACACAGAGAAGCTGAGCTTTGTGCCAGGGAACCAGCTGAGCCGACTGCTCCTGGTGCCCTTAGCTCTCTGGGCAGGTACCAAGAGCTGAGATGGAAGGACGAACAAGGGTCCTTGTCGTCCCCCAGTGCCTCCTGGGGACGGGAGCCAGGAGCCACAGGAGCATCCCATTCCTGAGCAACCTGACTTAGCCTGATGCTGCTGTGGGCCCTTCTCTCACGTCCAGGCATGTCACAGCGCCCTCTTCTCTTTAAGCTTTTTTCCAGGGCTACCCTCTGAGTGTGAGCATGGCCTCTGCAGAAGCAATGCTGATTGTCCTGTACCCGCAGACCGATGATTGGTTCCTCTCCCTGCAGCTCGTCTGCCCAGGGGGCCAGGGGTGAGTCTGGGGGGGCCAGGGGTGAGTCCGATGTCTTCTCCTGCCCTGGGACTGGCTCAGAGCATCCCACTCTCAGCTAGTGTGAGCAGAACTGCCCCTCGCTGTGGCTTGTCTCACCCAGTAGTGGTAGAACTGTGGCTGCAGAGGGGGAAGGAGGTGGATGGCAGTGCCAACTTGCTCCCTTGTGAGCACCGGAGCAGCTCGCCTTGCGCTGAGCTGGAATGTCTCGTGCTGACTGCGTGTGGCAGAGCCCACCCGGATGAGCTTCCCCTTCCCCAGTGGGTTTTGAGGTGATAAATTGGAAATGAAAGTGCTGCTGTTACTCCTCTCAGAGGTTTCTGAGGGGCTGGCAGCTGTACCCGTACTCCTGCGCTTTGCCTTTCTGCTGGGTCCTTGCGCAAGGGGCCGAGCGTGCTGTAAAACAGTGCAGGTGGTGCTGGTCCCAAGGACCAGTCATGGGCACTGGGGGCTGCTGGGGACAGCTGGCACCTGCCTGCTCATCCATTTGGCAGCCTGAACGGAGAGGGAGCAGACTGCTCCCAGCCCTTGGGTTGGACACAGCAGATCCCAGGGAGCTCGCATGCGGGAGGGTGGGCTCACCCTCCAGAGCGGGCATTCCCTGGGCACAAGGACGGGGTTACCAATGCGACCCGCTCTCCCTGCAGTGAATGTAACGCCGCGGAAGCCAAAGTGACTGTCTTTGCATACCTCACACCCTGCTTCAACGACTGCGGGCCATACGGGCAGTGCAGCCTCCTGAGGCGACATGGGTACCTCTACGCTGGCTGCAGCTGCAAGGCTGGTGAGTGCATTCCCAGCAAACGTGGCCAGGCTCCCCAGGGGGACAACATGCTTTTCGGTGGTGCCGTTCAGGTCGGGGAGTCCGGGGTTTGCCAGGGGCAGCCTGGTGTCACGGTGCGCACCAACGTGCCCTTGGCACCCGTGGTCACCTCTTTGGGAGCATCCCAGCTTCCCCAAAAGGTGCTGGGCTCAGAGGCACAAAGCACCCTAGGGGAATCGGGCTGAGAACAGCTCGGAGTCCCCAAGGCCTTGGAGAGGTGCTTCTGTGCCTCCCTGGAGCAGTCAGGGTGCCAGCTGGGCTGCCTGAGAATGCCTGTGTCAGAGACCCTGCCTTTTGGAGAGAGGTGTTATGCACAGTGCTGGTATGGGCCATGGTGGAGCCAGGCCACAGTCCTTGCCTGCGCTCTGCTGCGGTGCTCTGTCTCCTGCCGCAGCCGTGCCGGCCATTCCTTGGACTTGGAGGTGCCCTGGAGGAGCAGTATCTGTGTCAGCTGCTAATTGCCTTCCCGGGCTGAGCAGACAGGGCTGGAGGCAGTGGGGCAGGGAAAGTGCTGGTTCTGCTGCGCTCAGGCGGGTGCGTACCTGTCCTGGGCAGAGAGACGAGGCAGTGTGTGGTTCCCTGCTGCCCCGGGACACAGCTGGGACATCCCTGCTGCCACTTGGTGCTGGGCGAGGGGTTGGATGGAGAATAGCATCCTGATTTCCCCGAGGGTCGCCAGGTTCTGGGATGCACAGAGTGTGCTGTGGGAGCCGGACGCTTTCCACTGAATCCTGTGAAGCAAAGCACCCATCAGCACGTTCATGAAAGCGTGGGAGCAGCTTGTGGGGCACTGCCTGCCAGGGAGCCAGGGCAGCGCTGCTGGTGGGCACCGTGGGCAAGGATCTCATGTTTAGCTCTGCTTCCTGACCTGCACAGACCCAGGCTGCCTGTGCTGACCCCCTTTCCCCAAAAAGGAGGGTGTGGGCACCCTGATCTTGAATTGAAATTATTTAAATTTTAAAAACCCAGCTGGTTTGCGTTGATACAAGGCGGCCGTGGCTCAGCCTGGGGTGGCAGGCAGCAGGCTAGGGGTGCCCTGTGCCCACACTGTCCCCCAGGAACCTTCCCCTCCTGACAGCCTGTGCTTGGCCAGGTGCCGCCATGGGCAGCAGTGACAGGTTGACTCACCCGGATCAGGTCACACTCTGTGCTGTGCACAGGGGCTACAGGGACCCTGGAGCTGGGGACCACAGGGGAAGGGCAGGAGGCTGCAGACACAGGCTGTGTCAAGGGAACCTCAGATAAATTGAAGAGTTTTCTCCCATTGGTGGTTCCTCTTTGCACAGTGTCTGGGTTTCCAGTGCTGGAGATCACAGAATCACAGAATTGTAGGGGTTGTCAGGGACCTCGAGTGATCATCAGGTCCAGTTCTGAGATCTTCAGAACTTAGCTGGGCAAGGCCCAGACTGCCCCGAGCTGGCACTGAGCACTGGTAGGACAGGAGCCCAATGAATGTGGATCATTCCCCACCCTGGTTCCTGGGATCTGTAGGGATCCTGCACCTGCCTCACACCACCCTCTGAAGCGCCTCACCCTGGACTTACAATGTACCCCCAGCAAGTGGCACGTGCGTGGCCTTACTGTAGGGATGAGCGTTCCAGCGCGGACAAAGCCGCGCTGTGTGGGAGCAGCTGTGTCCTCGGAGCAGACACGGGGCTGTGCTGGGTTCCCCTGACAGGCCACAGCCCAGCGAGCAGTAATGAGACCTCCCTGGGAACAGGAATGTGAGCAGCTGACGGAGCGAGGGGGCTTGGGGATGGTCTGGGGCTGGCTGCTGCTCCCACTGCATGCTGTGGGAGGACAGGGCAGGGTGTGTGAGATCCACGTGAGCCTCTCTGCTCCGCAGGTTGGGGCGGCTGGAGCTGCACAGATGACACCAAGGCCCAGTCTGTCGGCGCGCAGAACCTGGCCACCCTCCTGCTCACGCTCAGCAACCTCATGTTCCTGCCGGCCATAGCGGTTGCTGTGTATCGCTACTACCTGGTGGAGGCCTCTGTCTACACCTACACTATGTTCTTCTCCACGGTAAGGACTGTCTCCTGTCGGGTCCCCTGCCAGCTCCCCCTGAGCACCGGGAAAGCTGCATCGGGCTGAATCCATGGTGGAGAAATCCATGCTGGAGCTCCACAGGGGTCTCCTGGCATCACTGGGCAAGCACCTCCCTGGCCACATCCTGCCCTTTGGAGGTGGCAGGCATGTCACAGGCACTGGGTTCTTCCACCCACGCTGTGGGTACTTTTATCTGAGGGGGGCTGGCCCCAGCTGGAGGCCCCCCCAAAAGCTGCTATGTCGCTCCCTTTCAACTCAGAGCAGAGAAGACGTAACAGAAGGCTCGCGGGTGAGATAAGGGCAGAGCAAGGTCGCTTGCCTGTTGTGTCATAGGCGAAAACCAGGCTCGACTGAATTAATTTATTGCCAATCAAATCAGAGTAGGATAATGAGAAATACATCTTAAAACCCCGCCCCCCACCCCTCCCTTCTTCCCAGGCTCAACATTATTCTCCATTTCTCTCGCTTCTCCCTGCAAGCAGCACAGGGGGACGGGGATGGGGGTTGGAGTCAAGTCTGTCACACATTGCTGCTCCTTCCTCCTCACCCTCTTCCCCTGCTGCACCGTGGGTCCCACCCATGGCAGACAGTCCTTTCCAAACATCTCCAATGTTGAGTCCTTTCCCATGGGGCTTCAGCACTTCCCCAGCTGCCCTGGCATGGGTCACTGCTATGGGTGCAGTCATAAATCACAGAATGTCTCTCAGTCTCTCAGGCCCAGACTGCTCCAGCCTGGTCCTCCATGGGGTCACAAATCTGCCCCCCAGCAAACCTGCTCTGGTGTGGGCCTCTCTCTCCACGGGCTGCAGCTCATGCCAGGAGCTTGCTCCAGCGTGGGCTTCCTACCAGGTCACAGCATCCTCAGGTGGGGTCCTCCCTGGGCTGCAGGGGAATCCCTGCTCCATCATCATCCTCCCTGGGCTGTGGGGGAACAGCCTGCCTCACCAGGGTCTGCTGCAGGGGAATCTCTGCCCTTGTGCTTGGAGCACCTCATTCCCGTCTTCCATGCTGCTCCAGGGGCTGCAGAGCTGCTCCTCCAGCGTGTTTTCATTCCAGGAGGGATCCTGGTGCTGCCAGGAGGGATCCCAGCTGCCACTCCTGCCTCTGCTTCCCAGAGAGCCACGTGGTGCCGCTGGGCTCACGCCAGCCTTTGCTTTTGTCCCCGGCTGTAGTTCTATCACGCGTGTGACCAGCCGGGCATCGCCGTGATGTGCATCATGGACTACGACACACTACAGTACTGTGACTTCTTGGGCTCCGTGGTGTCCATCTGGGTGACGATCCTGTGCATGTCCCGGGTGAAGAAGATCCTGAAATACGTGAGTGCTGGGTAACCCTGTGTGGCCAAGCCGGGGGTGGCCACGCCGAACCCTCGCACGGCTGTATCCTTGCGTCGCAGCCCAGCCCCGTGACGAGGCACCTGCCTGTCACCTGGTGCCACCCTGAGGTTTTTAAACCAGTGGGTGTTTTTTGTAGAATCACAGATGCGTTAAGGTTGAAGGTTAAAGTCCACCTAGTCCCACCCCTGCAGTGAGCAGGGGCACCTCTAAGTGCTCAAAGCCCCATCAAGCCTGACCTTGAATGTCTCCAGGGATGGGGCCTCCACGTCCTCTCTGGGCAACCTGTGCCAGGGTCTCACCACCCTCAGAGGGAAGAACTTCTCCCTCAGGTCTCATCTAATCCTGCCCTGCTCGAGTTTCAACCATCACCCCTCATCCCATCGCTCCCCGCCCTTACAAACAGCCCTGACCAGCTTTCCTGTAGGTCCCTCAGGGACTAGAAGGGGCTCAGAGCTCTCCCTGAGCCTTCTCCAGGCTGAACCAGCCCAGCTCTCCCAGCCTGTCTCTGTAGCAGAGCTGCTCCAGCCCTTGGATAGTCCTCGTGACCTCCTCTGGCCCCACTCCAAGAGCCTCATGTCCTCCTTGTGCTGAGGACTCCAGAGCTGGACACAGTGCTGCAGGGGGGTGTCCCCAGAGCAGAGCAGGGGGACAATCCCCTCTGTCAATCTGCTGGTCCCACTCCTTGGGATGCAGCCCAGGACACGATGGGCCTGCTGGGCTGCGAGGGCACATGGCTGGCTCCTGTCTAACTTTGTCCTAAGAGTTTGGATCATGAGCCTGCGTGCTGGCAGGGACTGGGCCGGAAGGGACTGAGATGTGTGGGGAGGGTTTGTGGGTCCTCTGCTTTATTTACCCCCCAAAGATTCAGCTCCCAGGTCTCACGCATAGGCAGGGTGAGTGATAGGACGTGAGGTCTCCCAGCTCCAGCACGGCTGGCTGTGCTCTGGCGGCAGATGAGCTGCTGACAATAGTGGTGGCATCTCCTTCCCAGGTCCTCTTCATCCTGGGGACCCTGTTAATAGCCATGTCCCTGCAGCTGGACCGCAGAGGGGTGTGGAATATGATGGGTCCCTGCCTCTTCGCCCTTGTCGTCATGATGGCAGCATGGGTAAGTGGGGGCAGCTGGGCAGGGCCTGCTGCCCAGCGCTCTGCTCTGGGAATGGCGCTGGTGGGGCTTGGTTGCTGTGGCTGGATCTGGCCTCCTGCCTTCGAGGTTGTCAGATCCTCCTGGAGCAGGATCCTCCTGTTTCCCCCAGCCCAAGCTTCTGGTGAGTGACTTAACCCTTCCACGCTCTGGCCTCTCCAGGTTTACCACGGAGTGAAGCGCAAACGCTGCTACCCCTCCTCGTGGAAGCGCTGGGTTTTCTACCTCCTCCCAGGGATCACCTTGGCTTTCATTGCCATCTCAGTATATGCATTCATGGAAACCAATGAGAACTACTACTACACGCACAGCATCTGGCACGTGCTGGTGGCTTCCAGCGTTGCTTTCCTGCTTCCTCCTCGGGACAAGCATAAGAAGCCCTGGGCCTGGTCGCAGAAGCTCACCTGTCGTTACCAGATCTGCCAGAATGACCGTGAGGAGCTCTATGCGGTGACCTGAGCTGCTTGGCTCTCGGCCGCAGAGGAGGAGGGCTGTGGGAGGCTGCCCTGTGCCTGGGCCGCCCCGCTCTCGCACACCAGCAGTCCTCTCATGTTCACTGGCCGGGAGGGCGCAGAGCGGACTGGGTTTAAAGATGAAGGCAGTGGACTTGTCTTGCCAAGGCAAGACTGAGGCCAGCTCTTGTTTTTCTGCTGGGATGGGGCAGGTTCTTCGTGGTTTTAGATCAAGGAATAGCCTGCCCCCCACCCACCCCTTCCCCTTGGCCCCGGGGGAAGCAGCCAACCCTCCTTCCCATCCTGCTGCGTGTGTGAGGCTTGGGCTTAGCCCGCGCGGAGCTGGAGCAGAGCTGTGGCTGCTGTGCCCTGGCTGCAACCGCTGCCTGAGCAGAGAGCTGTGGGCTGGGGATTTCCCAGCTGTGCTGCAGCCCAAGAGAAGAGCAGGTTTCTTCTGGCCTGAGGGGCAGATGCTGCCACATGCCCTTGGTGCTGACGGGGTAGGCTGGAGCCAATGCCAGCATGCACTGGGTTCTTGGCTGCCATCTCTGTGGGTGCCCAGAGCCTCTCCCTACTAAACCGCCAGTGCTGCCCCTGCCCGGTCCTGATCTGGGGAATGGAGCAGTGTTGGGATTTGGGCACTGGATTCAGGACCACGTGTGGTGGGAATGGGGGGGAAAACCACCAGCGTGGGGGTGTGGAGAGGTACCAGTAGCATCTCGCCCAGAGCAGCGCAGGGCTTAGTCTCAGCTTCACTTTAGCCCTCTAGCCTGTCTCAAAGGAGCCAGACTGCTGCACCGTGCCCCTTCCTCTCTGGACGTTCAGGTATTCATCGTCTTCCTCCCTTTTCTATGGCTCCGGAGTGCACGCAGCTCTGCCCGGGCACCACAGGCGGTCTGGGATCATGTCTGAGCTGCTGCCCTGCTCCTCAGCCTGCCCCACTGCAGGGGCTGGATGTACCAGGGGCATTCTGGCTGCGTCCTGCTCCGATCACCACCATCCCTGGGGGCTCCCCGGATGGCTGTGGTCTCCCCTGCAGTGTCTGTCTCACCTCTGCCTTACTGCAGGGCATGGGAAAGCAGGGGCAGAGCCTTGGCAACCAGGCATATGTCTTTGCCCATCCTCATTCCATAGATAAGGGCTCAAATCCGTCATTCCCTCCTCGATCCTTGCTGCTGGGAGCCCACTCACGCAGCCCCTCTGCTGGCTTTGGGGAGGAAGGAGCAGGTAATGAAGGATTTGCCTCCTAGCTTGTAGGAAACAGGGTTCTCTCTCTGCTTTGCGAAGCGCCAGGCTTCCCCCCGCCCCCTGCTCTGCACTTTATCCCTTTCCGTCCCCTGCCTCGGTGAGTGTCTCAGCGGGCAAAGGGCACCCATGGCCCCGCTTCCCCTTTGCTGCTGCCAGCCGCGGCCCCGCCGGCAGGCTGGGAACGGGGGGCTCGGGCCTTGCCTCCCATTTTTATCACTTTTAGGCACTTTCCCCCCCCCGTGTGTTGGTTTGCACAGAGGCGTGGTGGTCCCGGTGTCCCCCGCAGCCGCGCCAGGTTGGGGCCCGGCGCACGCCTAGAGAAAGCAATAATTCCCCTCTCCCTTGGGGTGTGGGGGGCTCGGGGCCGCGAGGCGGGGATGCTGCGGGGCGAGAGACCCGCTGCGAGGTGCCGGGTTCCCGCCCGACGGGTGGGGGTCTGCCCATGCCCCCGCGCTGGGTGCCGGGCGGGGGGGCGGTAATTTTGTGGGTGAAATCTGAGCGAACTGATTGTGTGGGGGGAAGAAATAGAAGGGGGAAACCCCGAGGGTAATCGTTCCTTCGCGGACTGTCACTGTGCTTTTTTCGCGCAGCGCCGCCGGGCCAGGATCGGGGGGGGGGGGGGGGGGGAGGGCCCG
>VZTU01013926.1:19485-39119 GCA_013400835.1 Zapornia atra
CCCGCCCCAGACTCCAAAAGCTGACATGTGCTCGAAGCTCGGGATGGATTTGAAGCGAACAATGCTGCTGCGACTCGCGCGCCGGGACCCGAAGCTGCACCCTGATGATCCAGCCCGGAGAGAGGCCATCTATAACAAGTACCAGGTGGGGCCTGCCCCAGTGCCTGCCATGGTGTCGGCCAGGTTGCCCTCCTTTCTCTCAGGGCCACTAAACTCTATGTGGGTCATTTGAGAAGACAACAGCCTGGGGTTTTGCTACCCTTGAGGTCAGTGAGGGCCAGCAGTTAGCACTGGTAGGAGCTGACAGTAGCGAGAGATTGTCCCACCGTTGCGGCAAGGGGCCCGGACTGCCCTTGTGCAGTCTCATTCTGTGCAGCTGGTGAACATGTGCCACCATAGAAACGCCACTGGCATCTCCTGCCTGCAGAGTAGTGGTGCTGAGAAACAGCCCTAGAGCTACATGTGGGAGAGGCACAGCAGCGGGCTTGACTGCTGAGAGGGAAGCAGGACCTTCACGAGGGGAAAAGAGGGGGGAAGTGGACCTTGGTTGCCAGAAGTTAAGGAATAGTGTTTTCAGATTTCTCTGTAGTGACATTCATACTCAATGTGTATCTGTGTGAGTCGGGCATAGAGAGAACATGCTTCTTGGTCACCTAAAAGGCTGTGCCACCTGCTCTTTCTTTTATTGCAGGAATTTGCCATCCCAGAAGAGGAAGCAGAGTGGGTTGGCTTGAGTTTAGAGGAGGCGATAGAAAAACAGAGGCTTCTAGAAAAAAAGGTGAGTTCCTAAGGCTGCACTTAGCACCAAGGTGTCTTATCTGTGCCAGACTGTGCAGCCAGCTGGTCTCTCTGAGCTGTGGAAGTGGTACTGCAAAACTCCTGAGCGACCACATGAGCCCAGTTAAATCTGGGTGCCCGAAACGTGGGGTTGAGTTAAAGCACATTGTGAAACCAGGTCCCCCTGTCAGGGGAGAGAGCCATAGGGGTATGGCTCATAACTCCTGCCCAGTCGCTTGAACATCTTTGCCTTTGGTTGCCTTCTGCTGTTCTAGTCTTCTGGGACATGGGTACAAGCTCAGAGCTCAAGAGTCACCGAGTTGGTGACCTTCTATTGCTGCTGCTCACTCATTAGAAGCAATGTGCAGAGGAGTGTGTACAAGAGAGCTGCTGGGGGGGAAGGAGGTGTTTCTTGCCTATGGTTCCCCCAGATGTGTTGGTTCCTGTGGGGCTGCAGTGGGAACAGAGAGGTCGGGGCACTGCCTGCATGCGGTGGCTCTGGGCCCCCAACCCCGTGAGGTACTGTCTCCTTCAGGGGGTACATTCACCCAGAGGTTCAGTCCAGCTTTGACTGACAGTGACATGGGGAGGTGGGGAAGCATTTTCAGAAGGAAGAAGATCCCCAGCTGCTCCTGCTGATTCCCATCTACGGGCAGCATTGGGAAAGCTGCTGAATGTCCCACACAGGCGCCCGGCATCTTTGAGGCAAGGCTGAAGGACAGAGCTGCGTCTGGAGGAGGGGCAGAGCAGGCCGCCTTGATTGGGGGCTGAAAAATAACCCCCAACCCGGCCACTATCTCCCTGTGACATTAGCAGTTAGGGCTCCCACTGCCCCGGCTCCCTGGGCTCGCCGGTACGCCTCAGCGCTCGCTGCTGCTGCTGCGATGCGCTCCTCTGAAGTGATTTATCCTCTGCTGTGTTTCAGGACCCTGTCCCGCTCTTCAAGGTGTATGCTGAAGAGCTCGTCAGTCAGCTGAAGGAACAGGCGCAGCAGAAGGAACAGACGCAGCAGAAGGAGAGGAACCTTTAGGGCGAAAGCCCTGCCACGGGTCGGGCTGTGGGGTTCGGCAGGTCCTGTCCCAACCACTTGTGTGCCCAGGGGCCGTGTGAAGAGCCTGCCCTGGGAGTGTGTCACCGTTACTGAGTCTAGTGACAGCCAAAGTTCAGTGGGCAACCGTTCCTGCGGGCTGAGGGAGGAATTCCTGTGCTGTGGGTTTGGGAAGCGTCCCTGTAAGGTCGGCGTAACGCGGTTCTTCTCCCTGTGTGCGTAGCTGGTGGCTGGTGAGAGCCCGATTGTGATACACAATACACATTGTGAGAATACCCCTGAGCTGTTCTCTGACGCTCCCTGCTCTCCAATCTGTTCTAGCAGGGACTGGGGGGCACAGTGGTGATATGGCTTGGACACATGCCCAGCCCCCGCAGCAGGGACCAGCGTGCCCCAGACCCTGCCACAGTGGGCCTGCCACCACAGGTGCGAGGCCACCGGCTGCTTCACTCCCTCCGACCCCGCAGCTCTCAGCATGTTTTCTCTTCAATATTAGTGACTTTTACATCTTCCATTTCCTAAAAACACAGCGGGATCAGGTGTTAAAGCTGTTGTCCCTGTTTGGCGACAAGGGACAGAAAGGCTCTTGGCATAGCCATGTGCTGGTGAGCGGCACTGCATGGTGCTAGCAGTGTCTGTGAGCTTTGTGGCACTGTGGTGGGTTTCTGGCTTGAGGAAGCGTCCTCTCCTCCCTTTCCCTTTGGTGTGAGGTGAGGGACAAGCGCAGGGCTTGTGGGATGGGCCTTGTGTGAGGCGTATCTGGATTGTCGCTTGCCCTGGAAGAGACTTTGCTGTAACCATGTCCTGGGTCGAGCCGCTCCCCTCTTCCCAGCATGTAAGGGCAAGTGCACTGTCCCTGAGCCACTGGACCCATGATGAGAGAGGGACTGAGCTTAGAGCAGCCTGTGGCTGGTCCCCTCTGCACTGGAACAGAGTACAGCCACAGGGGAGAGGGAATTCCCTGCATTTAACCATCTGCCTGGAAGATTTGGGGGAGTGGTGCTGTGGCAGAGGTCGCTGGATGCCTAGGGTGCCTAGGGCGAGGGAGCTGCTTGAGCTGGATGCGATCTCAGTGGTGGTGTTCCATGAAGATCGATTTCCCTGCTGCCTTTTGGGCCAGGGAAGAGGTTGGAGCCCGTGGGTGAGCGTGGTGTGGCTGTGCAGCCCCTGGCCAGTACAGCTGGTGGGTCAGGGGCTGCACTGTCTGCACGGGGGGACGAGCTGGGTGGCAGAAGCTGGGTGTGCCCAGTTTGCACACATGTCTCTGCTCCAGTGAGTCCGGGTTCTCCAGCGCAGACTGGCACAGAAGGTCACATTTGCCTAATTAATGATTTTGTCGCTAGGCCAGCACAATGACATTTGCTTATCTTCTCCCTCTTCCGCAATGGAGCTGAGCGGGAAGCTGCTGCCCCGCTCCTTGGGGACCCTGACACTCTGCCCTCGTTAGAGATAATTAGCTGGGACAAGCTCCTTGTTTGACAGCTCTGCTCATCATTAGGGCCTGCACGGCTCATGCATTTTAATATGGCTCTGAGCAGAGCTCCAGACTGTGCTCTGGCCCGGCCCACTCCATAGCTCTGCTGGAACGTGCTGGTGTGGGTCTGCCTGCCCAGACCCCACTCCAGGCCCTGCAGGTGGTCCCCAAGTGCTTCTGGGTGCTGGGGGGGTTTGGGGACGATGAATGAACGATTACCTTCCAGCTGTGTGGGCGGTGTCTGTCCCAGAGGGAGAGCTCCTCCCGTCCTCCCGGCTGCGCCGCTGGTATTGCCTGTCCTTGAGGCTGACTCTGATCTTCAGGGCCACTCATTGCGCACGCCTGGCTGCGACCTCAGAAGGTTTCCTGGGGGACGAGGGGTAGTGAGAGCTTTCAGATGGACCTGGGGGAGGGCCCCCGCACCCTTGGGGCGAGAGGAGCTGTGGGAGCTTCTCTGCAGGGAAGCTTTTAGGGCTGGGGTTAGTGTTACTCTGAGCTGGAGCCCCCCATGCTCTCATCTGCCCATGTTCCTTGCCCTGCAGCTGAGCTGGAAGTGGCGGGGAGCTTCCCCTTGGAATCGCCTTCCTGCTGGCTTGAGGCCAGGAACTCTGCTCACGGACCAGGGGGCTGCCACTTCAGAGAAGGTCCCACAGGGTTGGCTGCTTATCGAGGCAGGGACAGAGCCCCTGCACACAGCATTCGGGGTAGTTTGGGCTGTGCCACCCCAGCCAGGTCACTGTGAGGAGGTGGAGGAACAGCTCAGGGTCGTTGGTGCACGGCTAACGCCAGCTGCCGTGAGGATCCTGAGCTCTGCCGTGGCATGCACAGCACATACCTGGAGCTCACAAGGGCACACCAGCTGCTGACAGCCGGCCAGCGACCCTGCTCAGGGTCACCTTGCGTTCGGCAGCTTGAGACGTGGCTCGGGCAGCAGCAGGGATTGCCTTGAAGAGCGAGCGCCCAAAAAGGATCTCGGCAACGCAGCAATGAAAAGGAAAACCCCAAAGCAAAGCGGTAGGCTGAGGGCTGTGCTGCCCCGTGGATGCAATTCCCGGGTGAGATGGCTGTTCCTTGTTTGGTGGGTTTGTTTCCCTGTGCAGGGACTGCAGACAGTGTGGGAGGGCTTTTGGCAGGGCCGGAAAATGGGGCTCGTCATCCAAACCCAACCATCATGCTCTGCCTGAGGCTTTTGCTCCGGGTTCCTTGGCCACTGCAGATAAGCGTGGCTCAGCAGCACATCCATAAGCACCAACAAGGGCCTGGAGCACACCCTGCATCGTGCCAGGGCCCCCCCGCACTGCCAAGCTGTGAGCTCCCAAGAGCTGTGTGCTGCCTGCCGCAAGCGTGTCCAATGGTGACAGCCCTTCCCGGTGTCCCCAGAGCCAGGCTGTCCAAGGGGAGGTGCAAAATGCTCTGTCAGCCCCCTGAAGCGGCACAGCTCCATGGGGGGGTGACCCCTGTGCCAGGTGTTTTGCCTGCTTGTGGTTTATATAGAGGTGGGGGTGTTGGCTGGGGCAGATGGAACAAGGAGTGGACATGGCCAAAAACTGTCAGGCTGAGGTTGGAGATGAGGAAACCTTCCCTGGAGGCTGCGGAACGCTGGGAACGGTCAGGGCAGATGGGGCTCCCCAGCTGAACGATGGGCTGGGCATTGCCGCCAGCCTCCAGTGCTGGGGAGTGAGGAGGTCCCCCAGACTGCAAGATCCCTGCTTAATTAATTCCTCAGGTAAGGAAAACTTCTCCTTAATAGCCCCGGCAAGCTTGCCACAAATCCCTGACTGTCCCCGGAAACATGAGGGGGAGCTTGGAGGGAGCATGGCATTCGCCCATCCCCAGACGCCGCACTGGAATCACAAAGCAGAGCTCACTCTGAGCAGCTTCTAGCGGCTACCCCACCTTGTGCAGCTCCACAAAGCAGCCGTCAGCTCCAGGGGGCTGCGCGATGGGCTGACGAAGGGGAAGGGCCCTGTCTGGGCAAGTGGAGACGGAATCTAAGTGCTTAGCTCCCTCCCTGCCATCTGAACAGTCATCACCCTGCCTGAGGCTCTGTCTGCAGCCATGTGCTGTCCTCCCTCTTCTTCATCTGCCCAAGAAGTGTATAGTGCACCAGGAGAAGCGGCTGCAGGAGGGATGGTGGGTCGGAGCGGCTGCCTGCAGGCTGATCACCAGGAGGAAGTGGTGGACAGCAGCCTGGCTCTGTGCGAGCATCCCGGCTGGCACCAGTGGGCCATGCCCGGCAGAAGGCCTGGCCGTTCTCTGGGAGGGACCTTTGCCTTGCCTGCTCCTGCTGTTCCTGACCCACTGCTCATCCTGGCCGGCAGCCCCAAGTCCGCAGGGACCAGGGCAGGCAATGGCCTGGCTGGTTCCCTGCTCCTGCCCTGGGCTCTGCTGCAGGCAGGCCCCACAGCTCCAGAGGCAACCTGGGGCTGGCCACAGGATCCTCGATGGAGGGGGCTAGAGGCAGATTGGGAGGGGATTGAGCTTTTGCAGTGAGGAGTCGTAAGAAAAATCCTCACAAAATCTACATATGCAAATGCCCAAAGCATCTGCTCCTGCCTCCTACAGCTGTGGGACGAGCTTGACTGGGGATGCTGGATTGGGGGTGCTGGGCACACAGACCGCAGGTGGGTGCGTGGAGCTCCCCCTTCCACAGCTCCTGCTCCACATCACAGGCTCAGATTGAGCTTCTTGGAGGTGTGGGGAAGGGCCAGGGGTGCGAGGGGTGGCCATGCCAGTGGGGCCAGGCCACAGGCCCCCCTGCCTGGCTGGCCTCTGCTGCCTGTGAGCATCTCCATCACCCGCCCGGCAACCATTGCCATGGTAATGCTGAAAATGGTGCCGGTTCGGCCAGTGAGAGCACTCTGACAGAGGTGGAAAATGGCATTCCCAAGGCAGGCCCAGGGCTTTGCTCCCTAGGGATCCGGGGCCATGGCTGCTCAGAGGAGGTCCCTGCGGGACCCCTGAAGACGCATGCCCCAAGCTGGGGGGGTGGCAGAGGGAGCATGTGGGCTGGGGAGTGGGAGCAGCTGCGAGAGGGCTTCTCCAGCAGTGCTCCTGGCACGGACAGGGCTGGGTCCACGGAGCTTTTCCCGGGAAAGGGATGCGCAAAGCCTCCCTGGCAGGTGGCTGGCCCCGGGCTCCGAAGCAGCCCCGGGGCCGGTATGAGGGATGCCGCAGGTGTTCCGTGGAGCTGCATCCTTGCCCCAGAGGTTGGAGCCGACTGGCACTGTGTTGGTGTTCTGTGGCTGCTGCTGTTAGGGATCCCTGCTGCCTGGGTTGATGACGACAGCTCACCAGGGTACTGGCAGGCTGGGTTCTCCACTGTGCCCCTGTATAAAGGCTGAGCCCTACATGCGGCTCAGGCCCCGGAGCCTGGTGAGGTGCTTCCACGGCCCCTCCTGGCCTGCCCATAGCTCCTGGCCCTGAGCAAGCAGGCCCCACTGGTAAACTCACCCTGCCCTTTTCCCAGCCATCGGAGGGGTGCCCTTGCGGGGAGGTTGGTGAGACCCTGGTGCGGGAGCTGGAGTGGTGGGCGTGCATGGCTAAAGCCATGACGGCGCGCAGCTGAAACCCGGCTTGGGAGCCCGAGAGCCGAAGAGTTGCCATGGGAACCGCCAGAGGATGCTCGGAGGATGTTCGGGAGGCCAGCGCAGCTCTGCCAGCACAGCTCCACAGCCTCGGTTCCTGCGCCAGGCCTGAGCCACAAGCGCAGGCGGACAGGTCCATTCCTCGAGAGCCTGCAGGCACCTGGAGCAGCACCAGCTCATCTCCCACAGAGAGGGAGCAATGCCCTTCCAGCCAAGCCCAAAGGCTCTCCACACAGGAGACGCCTTTGCAGATGAGAGAGCACAAGTGGGAGAGCAGCCCCAGGCAGGACCAGCGCCTGGCGTGGCCTGCGGGCAGGCCAAGGCCTTGCAGAGCTCCCAGACCTGCGGAAGGAGGCTGGCTCCTGGTCCCATGGCGCAGCTGCAACAGTGCCACCTGTAAAGCTGAGGTGTAATGCCGTCCCTGGGGTGGCTGCATGGTGCGGGCTCCTTGGTGTTTCACTGCCCTGCAGCTCGCTAGGTGCTGAGGTGCAGGGCTGGAAAGGGGCTGGTGTGTCCTGCACACGGCTGGCCTGCAGCTCTGCTCAGGCCGAACCTTCACAGCTGCCCTGAACCAGGTGTTGAACTGAGCTCAGGGGGAGAGCCCAGCCCCCCTGAGCCTCCCCTGCTTGTCCCCAGCCCCTGACGGGCTCTTTGCTGGCAGCACCGGGCCTGGCTGCATCGGCAGTGGTGGCTCCAGGTGCCAGCCAGTGCCTGTCGGCAGCTGCTGCACTTCCCTGGATCATTTGGTGACAAAGCTGGGTCTTGGGAGCATCACTGCTTGCAGTGCTGGAGCCAGTGGCCTGCCCTTGCCTGGCCCCTCCGGCAGCCTGTGAAAAGGGAAATGGTTGCGGTTGCCAGGGTCCCAAGGGCCCTTCCCGGGAATGGGTCTGTAAGGCTCTTTGAGGATCCACCCCCCAGTTCTTTCAAAAGCCCTGGAGATGCCTCCCAGTGCCTTGGCTCCTTGCTGTCTCCCCCAGAAGGTTTGGTGGTGTCCTCTGCGGTCACCCCATCCCCTCAGTGCTCCCTGGTGAGCAGGGGACAAGTCCCAGGTTATCCCACGGAAGCTCAAAGCTCAAGAAGTCTCCCAGTGCTCCTGTGGCCACCACGATGGATTCCTCCCTCTGGATGGCTGCAAGAAGGGAACAGGAAGGTAACCTTGGCTTCCCTTCTCTTTCCCTCAAGCCCACCCTGCTCATCCCTCACCCTGCTCTTCCCTCACCCCACTGCCCAGGAGCTCTGTTTCCCCAGGATCTCTCCAGCCCTTACATTTTCCCAATGATGGGGACGGACCACGTCCTTGCTGCAGGACCCACCCAGCTATAAGCGCAAATCCCGATCCACACTCATGGAACTGGCAGCAAGACCCATGCGTATCGCTCTGTCCCTCATTGTCACACCCCCCTGGGAGTCACAGGAGGCCCCATGCCTTGCAGACCTGGTGAGCAGCGGCTCTGCATGAATGCGGTGGGGTAGGAGGGTGCCTGGCGTGCCAACCTCAAGGAATGGCCAGGTCAGAGATGTGAGCCACCCCATTCCAGGCAGCACCACTTCCCGCAGGAAGGACCGGCCAAGCCCAGGAAGAAACCCCATGAGCTGTGGCCATGCTTTGCAGGTGGAAGGAGCGGAGGTGATGGAGCACTGCTCGGCCCCATCCTTGCTCTCCGGCTGAAATCCCTGTGGAAAGTGGGAGCAGCGGCTGGCAGCCCGGCGGCAGGAGCTTGCTGCAGCTGGGTACTTGCACCCATGGAGCACCACGTGTCCCACCCGATGTCACTCCTCCTCCTTGGATGATGGTCGGGGCCACACGATGGTGTGGGAAAGCCCCATCAGTGAGGCATTGTGCGGTGGGGAAAGGCTGGCCGGGGGAGCAGCACCTTCTGCAACAGTCTTCAAAGAGTTTCCCATCAGTGTGGCTGCTCTTCAGGGCTTCCTCCTCCCAAAACACCTGAAAAAGAAGGAAAGGAGGGAAAAACAAGATGACGAGGAAGAGCGATCTCTCGGTGTGGGATGAAAGCGGCCTGTCTTGACTATTTACCCAGCAATTATAAGTAAATCGGTGGTGCCTAACGGGGCCGGTTGCCATAGTGACGATGGGATGGAAGGACCAGCATTTGGTCCTGGCCGCAGCCAATCAGGCTGGGAAGCCCAAGCTGCAATATAAAGTAAAGATTCCCATCTTCCAGCCACGCACTTGCCAAGAAAGGGAAATAGGTTCAAGAGTCTGGGGAAAAAAAGTGCTCCGGCCGGCGGCAAGCAGGGCGGCTGCTCCCGTCATGGCGGACTGCGAACGCCCAGGCAGGTGAGAATCCCAACTCTCCCCATCTCCCCGCTTATTGTTCTCCCGCGCCGCGGTCCCCTCCACTGCCCCACCCCACCCACGCCGNAATTTCGCAAAGCAGCTTCATCAAAGGCCCCCGGCTGAGAGGCGCGAGCCCCATATTCCTGCCCCCCCGGCAGGTCTGGGGTGGCGCGGCGATCCTACACAAAGTCGGCGTCACTCCAGAAGTGTCTCTGCGGGGGGAGGGAAAAAAAAATAAAGAAAAAAGAAAAAAAAAAAAAAAAGAAAAAAGAGGGGGGAAAAAAGGGGGAGATGGAGATAAAAAACCCCCGCAAGCGAGAAAGAGCGGCGCCTAAATTGCTCGTCGTCTTCCCCATCTCATTACTCGCGACTTCTGAGGACGGGTATTTCCAAAGGCTGCTATGAAAGACTCGTGAATGGAGCCCCCCCGTATGGGATCAAAGCCCCAGGGCTGGGACGCCGGGGTGTGCCGGAGGAGGGGGTGAGTGGCCGCCGCGCCGCAGGATGGTGGGGGGGAGCCTTCCTCCCCTGCTGCCGCTGCCCTCCATGTTTCCTGGTGTTGCTGCTGCCGCTGCCTGACCCATCTTGCAATGGAGACCAGGGACAGCGGCTGGAGCCCAATGGCTCCAACCCAGACAAGCGAACTCCATCGACTCACAGTTCGGCAACTCTCCCAAAATTCCTGATTCATAAAGGAGCTTGTTCCAGCCGGGACCTCTCCGGATGCCTCAAATTGCAGATGAACAGGCGGTTTCCCCACCGCTCAAGCCCACTCCTTGGGTGTCTGCCCTCCCGGCGCTGCGGCATTGCCAGCCCGGCAGGCCACCGGCAGAAGGGCCGAGGACAAAGGCAGGAGGACAGAAGTTGTGTCACTTTCCCTTCCCGCTGCCTCCCTTCAAACGCCGGCTGCTTTCTTCTGCTCAGCGACGAATTCAGCTCCGGGCAGCGTTCCCACCACCGGCACCACCGGCAGACGGGCGCCCCATCAGCGGCACGGAAAGCAAACTCACAGATGGTAAAATAAGAGAGTCGTGTAGGGTTCAAAGAGACCTTCTATGTCAATTGTTATATTATTAGGTAAACTCTAAGACGAAAATCTTTTAATCCACTGTGGCTAATCCAGTCCACTTTTGTTGGCCAGGACATATTCAGCATCAACAAAAGGCTCCGGCCGACGGACACCGGCATACATAATGTATTTATAACGGCGGGAGCCGGCTCGGCGGCAGAAGGAGCCAGTGCCTGGGCCGGCAGCAGGGGCCGGGCCTGGGATTTGCCCAACTTGGAGCAGTTTTATTTTCATTTCAAAGAACCCAGCTGATATTTGCGCTACGCCGCTTACGGGGGGAGCACAAAGAGGGCAGGGATGTTCCCAGCACCAGCCAGCCCCAAAACCCCACTGGGACCCCGCCGGGACCCCGCCAGGACCCTCTCTACTCCCAGGGCCAGAGCAGCACTGGAGCAGTGGCAGCAGAAAGGGCTGCAAGGGCAGGTTTGCCCTGTGACAGGTTTTGGGGTGGTGGGTCCCATGGGCCTGGGTGGCTGCCATGGAACATGTGTCCTGGGCCAGCCGGGTCCCCTGGGATTTACCCTGGGAAGGTGCTGTTGCCCTGGGATGGGGGGGATCACCTTCCCACGAGGACGTGGGACATGACTGATGCGAGGAAGGAGCTGGAAGGGGCCAGCACTGTGAGGTGAAGAGCAGTGTGTGAGTAGACCTTGCCCTCCGGACCCAGGGAACCCAGAGACCAGAGATGAGAAGCCTGGAACATAAATAACTCCACCCACAGCAGAGGGCAGGTGGGACGAAAGCACCAACTCCATGGCTGCAGCCCGGCCGATGTGGGGTCTGCTGGCGGGACCGAGCTGAGGTGGGTCAAGGCAGAAGCTGGGGGCTACTGGATGCTAAAGGTGGCCAGGGGACACTGGCCACCCAGCTCCTGCAGGCCATAGGCATGGCCTATCCTGAGCCAGGGGCTCCCTGGCAGGCGCTGGGGTCCCCCAGGGCAGGGCTAGGGGGGCAGGAGGGGGCAGGGAGGGCAGGTGGCCAGGCTGGGCCCACGGGCTGAGACAGTGATGGGAAATGGCTGTGAAATGCCCAGCTGGCTGGGCACTGGCGCCACGGGATAAGGATGGGACCAGGCTGGCAGAGACCTCTGCAGAGAGGAACCAGGGTCTCTGGTGGGGCTGAGCTCTCTCTCCGGAGCTCCTGGTCCTCCCAGGATGCCACTGACCCAAAAACGTTCACACTGTGGGCAGCTCGGTGCCATCCAAGGCCGCTGGTTCAGATGCAGCCATGAGGATCTTCAGTAGGACCACAGGAAGGAGGCACAGCAAAGGCGGGCCTGAAAGGGCTTGTTTCAGAGAGCCCAGAGAGCTTGCCCAGGGTTTGGTCCTCACAACAAGGGGCAGCAGAGGAGAGGAGCTCTCTCCGAAGGGACGAGGGTCACCACACCCCCGGTGCTCCCCAAGGGGGACCTTCAGCCCTTGGGTAGTGCTAACGGGATGCCACTGGGAGCAAGTGACCCAGGCAGGACCCCCCCGCCAAGGGGTTTGATTGTTACTGCATGTACCAGGCCAAGCTCTTCCGCTGTCACTGCACCTGCAGGTGCCTGGAGTGCCCTGGAACTACAGCCAGCCCTCCTGAGACAGGTACCTCAGCCAATGCTCAGGAGTTTCGCAGGGAACGGATGCACACAGAGTGATTAAGGGCAAAGTCATGAGGCACCATCCTGAGAGCCACCCAGGGGGCTGAGGGCTGGGGGTCAGGGAGGCAGATGCCACCCATGAGCAGCCACTCTTCTGAAGGCTGGAGCGCAACCGGGTCTCGCTGAGCCTCACAGCCCAACCCAGCCCTTGGCTCTCACCATTGCCAAGCCAACCCCAACACTCCGGTCTGCTCTGTGCAGTCTATCCAGAGGTCTCTCCAGAGGTCCATCCGGTGCAGGAGGTGCCAGGCCAAAGTGACACATAAGGAGCACAGAACACCTGGGAGACATGGGATGAGAATTCCAGCTGAGTCATCCATGTTCATCAGGCAGAAGTTTAATGGTGGGGCTGCAGAGGTGCTGGACTCTGGGCAGCTGACGGATGCAAGGCTGAGCTAAAGATGTTCAGTGTCAGAGATCTGAAAATACCTCTCCATAGAGAAAAGGGAGCCACGGATCCCCTCTGCGGGCACCCCTGCTCCGTGTTCCACTGCAGTAGAAGGCTAAGGTGGGCTGGGACAGCTTGCAGCACGGGCTGGGGTGCTATGGGAGGTCTGCCAACAAGGTGGGTCATCTCCAGACGAAGCCTATGGAGGCTCCCCCCACCTCACGGCCCTGGAGGGGCGTGGTCAGAGCAGTGTGGGAAGGATAATCAACCTCATCTGTGAGACAGGGACTCCACAACACATCCTTAGCACACTGTAGAAGCTGCTGCTGCAGGAAGATGCCAAGTGCAAGGTTGGGTACATCCACCACCACGTGATGTCTTGTGCTTAGACCACTTGTAACTCTAAAGGATGAGGATGAACCACAACATGAGGCCTGATTTGTCCATGTCTGCCAGCCATGGGCTGTCCTGAGGCTGGTTGCCATGCCAGACAACACCTGACCATTAAGGACTTGTGGCAAGGGTGCAATAGTAAGAAAAGACCTGTCAGGATGGCCAGAGCAGGGAATATCCCCTCTGGGAGAAGGCCAGGAGGGCCTGGTGCCCCGAGGTCAGGAAAGCCAAGGATGTGGGGATCGGGGTGCTGCCTGCTCCCACTATGGGGCAAAGGAGCTGTGCAGGTGGAAGGACAGGGCTGGTGCGAGTACAAGGGCTGTGAGGTGGTGGCAGCTGGACAGTCTGGGCACCAGGAGGTGGCTCCAGCCCCCCAGAGCAGGAGATGGATGCAGCCTCCCTGTGCTGACAGGAGCAGGGGCTGGAGCAGCACAGCTTTGAGGAAGGTAGTTCAGGGCTTGGAGTCTGCAGGAGGCAAGACACAGCAAACCTTCAGACACCTGCCCAGCCTGGTGCTGGTGTCCCTGCCAAGAGGTTCTTGCTCTCTCATCCCTCCCGACCATTTGCCTGCCTCTCCCCTGGCTCCCAGCCACCCTGCCCAGAGAGGATGGACGCCGTTCCCCTGCCCAGCCTGGTGCGCGATGTCACACCCCGGGAAGTGTGAGCACGAGCAGAAAGGGGCCACTGACAGTCCCAGAAGTGCTGACAGAAGGGGATGGGGAATCTCGTGGCAACATCCAGCACCAGCAGAGCTTTGTCCTGGCTGTGGAGCACACCTTGGACAGATGACCCACACATCCCACAGCGACTGATTCTGTGAGTAATTTCTCCGGTCTGTGTCTGCACAACCCCAACACACTCCCATCACAGCCTTGGCTTGCTGCTGGGGAGCAGCAGGGCCTCACTAGCCTCCCATGGCCTCAGCCCCACCAGCCCCAGCACACTTGGGTGTCCCCAGCTGGCCCGCAGCGCTCCAGCCACAACAGGAATGGGGCAGCAGTGTGGCCTCCTCCTCCTCACTCATCTCTGGGCGCTGGTGACACGGCAGTGCAGGGGTTTCACAGCCCAGCTGGGAGGGCTGGCTGCCACCAGGGAGATGGGTACAGGACAGCTGCGCTGAAGAAGGGCCATCTCAGAGGGGAGAGGGGAAAGGAGGGCAACCCCCCTGGGGCTGGAGGTCTTGGAGGTGTCACTGGGAAGCAGGAGCTCCGGAAAAGGGTGGGGAGGCTGCGGTCCCAGCAGGGATAGGGAAAGACCCTGTGACAGGTTGCAGTTGCATTACCAGAGAGCTGAAAGATTGGGTGGCTCCCAGCAGTGCCCTCCCGGGACAAGGGGTCCCCTGGCCAGGCTGGCCCAGCACAGACCCAGTCCCTTCGTGCTGCACATAGTGCTGCAGAAGAGCCCAGCGAGGTGTCCCAGAGCAGGCTGTGACCTCCTGCAGGCAGGGCCATCCTCCCCAGCACTGTGTGGCAAACATCTTCTCTCCTGGCTGCTCCAGGACAGGGCATCTCCCAGGGCAGCAGCTGCAGATGCCCTCACTGAGAAGCGTGAGGCAACCAGGAACCCCACTGTGCAGGAGGAACTCTGGGTGGAAATGCCACGGGGCTTCCTTCAGCAATGCCTGGTGCCATCATAAGGACCAGCCCAGGTCTGGCTGGGCTTTGGACCTGCGTACGCCAGCCACAGCCTCAGTGGCCCTTCATGGGCTAGGAGCTCTCCTGGGGAAGGACAATGACGAGCTGATACCTGAGTGTCAGGTACACCCACAGGTAAAATGCTTTCCAGAGCTTGTCCAAGGTGCTTGAGCCTCCCTGAGATGTTCTCACGAGCCTCGCTGCATCCAGCAAACCGCAGGCCACTGGGTGGGATCGCAGCCAGTCAGAATTGGATGACAGACAGCTCACTGACCATCTCCCACAGCTCCGGGAAGAACCACCTCAGGCAGATGCACTGACCACAAGCCTCATCCCAGGTGGGAGCTGAAAAACCAGCAGCATGCAGCCAGCTGTCCACCAGCAGGTCACCAGATGTTGGAAAAAACGCGGTCAACAGGCCTCGCCACAAAATTCCTGGCTCCCTGGGAGGACGGACCCTCTGGGACAGGCCAGCCAGGAGCTTGTCCCCACGCTCCTGCTCTCCCAGCTGGATCACTGATAGGGATCGTATGGAAACAGGCTGGCAGTCTGCACAGCTGTAGCACAGACATCAAGGCATCAGCCTGGCCAGTGACCACATCTAAGCCAGAAGATCCTGCTCAGCATTGCAAAACAGAGTGGCAAGAGTGGAGCAACTGATGTTCCCAGCAGTGCTCACGGCACCTTCACCCTATGCCAGCTGGTCAGGGTCCCTGATGGCTGACCAAGGGAGACCTGCCTCTCTGGCCAGGGTGAGACTGTGAGTTAGCACAGCTGGTCTGGGAGTGGCAGGGACCGGCCTGCTCACGGCAGCTGTCGATGCTGTGAGCCACCAGCCAGACCCCGCGTTCCTCCTGGGGACGATGCTCGCCAGGTGCCCACCTCATCCCGTCCCACCCCAGGGATGCTGGAGCAGCAGGCACAGAGTGCGAGCAGATGATGCCCTGGGTCTGCAGTGGGGTTTGGGGACCAGGGACAGGGATGTCCCCCTCCCCACCACAACACTGCTGCTCCTTCCCCATCTCTGTGTAGTAGCAATCCCTGCTCTGGAGCCCCATGCTCAGGGATGGGACAGTCCCAGCACAGCTCAACACAGGGTAGAGCCTGCTCCAGGCATCTCTATCTTGCGGAGGGCCAAGACATGAAGGATGTCCTTCAGGACCACGGTAGCAGGCCCCCTTCTCGTGAGGGGGATCGGAGCGTGCCCCTGCCCTACAGCTATCTCTGGGCAGGGACAAGCTGACATCTCTTCTCTCTGCAGAGCGGTGCTGCTGGGACATGTGTGGACAGCATCCTATCCCTGGACCCAGAAGAGGAGCCATGAGCCTGGTGGTCTGGAGCATGGAGCGGCAGGCATGCGGGGCGCAGGGCCAGGGAGGACCCCAAAGGTGGGTGTGGGAAGGCGCGTGGGGGGGGACATCTCACAGGGGTGGCCATGAAGAGCATCGCGCATTGGCGACGCTGCCTGAGCGCGTGTGCTGCAGGGGCTCTAGGTGATGCGCAGAGCTTCCCTCTGCCCTATGGGCATCTGCCCAAGCTGGTTCAGACCCTCCTGCCCGGGAAGGGGGTCACTCTGGACAGACAGCTGGAGTTTCTCTGATTTTTCATGCAAGCTGTAACACCTTGACCTCATCCACCCGCTCCAGCCCTGTGCCTGAGAGAGGAGATCCCTGGGGAACTCCTGGCAGACCATGAGGATTTGCAAGTGAGCACCCACATGGGGATGGGAGTAGACTGGGAAACCAGGATGGTTTTGTCAGAGGGGAAAGACCTGAGTGCCTAGAGCAGCCAAGCCCCCTTCCCCCCCAGAACAATGGGCTCAGACATGGGCCTTACAGAAGGGCAGCACCTGAGCAAAAAGGTGTAAGCTTGGTGTCCAAGCAGCGTTCCCCCTCTCTACCCAGCGCTGGAGGCAAATCCCAGGCCAGCTGACAAATGCAGCTGGTTTCACCTCTTTTGGGCTGGGGAATCCAAAGCAGGAGGTCTGCTCAGGCTGCCCGTGGGCCCGGCACCGTGGGGATTGGGAAGCAGCTCCTGATGTTCCGTGGATGCTGAAGGGGGGGCTGACTTCGCCAGGATGGGGGGATATATTTAGACTGGCACCTCCCACAAGAAAAGCTGCTGTGAGGGTTTTGGCCAGCATCGCCCGGCTCAGCTCTTGCCCCCAGACCAGGCCACGGCTGTCTGCAGCATCCTTGCTGTCCATGCTTGGCTTCTTGCAGCAGCTCCCAGCCCAGCCACCCGCTTGGCACCTCTGGGGCAGTGCCGTGGGGCTGCGGATGCCCCCTGTTCCCGATGCAAATCCTTTTATATTGGCTGCTGATGCAGTTTCTTCCTCCTGCCCTGCAAACATCACCTTGCCAGCGGCTCCGCTGCCGCCCTGGGATGGTGTCTTCTCGGCAGCCCCTTCTGCCAGGGCTGCTCCCAACGCCTGCGGCTGAAATGATGGTGCTCCGGGAACGGAGAGGGAGGCACAGGGTATGCAGAGGGTCCCGGGCCTCTCCCTGCCCGGGTGTAGAACCCGGCGCTCGGGGGGTTTCTGTTTGCCCCCAGACACGGGAAGGGGCTGTATGAACCGGGGTTCGCACCGCTCCTGACCTTGCAGGGCTCACACATCGCAGCCGGAGGCTGAACAGCTCCATCTAGTGCGCTTTGTCCCGCAGCCCAGGGCTGCCGGCTCACCCCGCGCATCCCGGCCGGAGAGGGCACGCTGCGTGCCAGCAGCCAGCCCGCCGAGCAGGGAGCCGGGGCTGGGGCTGGCCCCTGCTGCGGGGGAGCCGGGGAGGAGCGCTGGCAATGCCTCCGCAGAAGCGATGCTGGAAGTCTTGCGGCTCCCAAGGCCACCTGGCAGGGAACTGGCGGTGTCACCGGAAAACGTCCCTCAGCAGCTCTGATGGGTGGGGTTGGGGGCTTCGGGGGGCTTTGCACATCGCACCACGCACGTAGTGCGTGCACAGCATCGGGCTGCTTGGACACCGCCCCAGGTGCTTTAGACTAAAATGCTGCTGGTGATGCAGGAACTGCTCTCAGCCCGTGGTCTAAGGCACCTGGGGCCATGTAGCAATGACCATGTGTGCTGGGAGCAGGGAAGCGTGCAGCATCTCCGGCTCACACAGGGACCAACCTCAGCTGCAGCCTGACACCAGGTCTGCTCAGATGCTGCCGGCGTCTTGGCCATGGCGGTTTTGGGGAGGCATAAAGCAGGACCATGCTATCTACAGATGGAGAAGGAAGAAACGGCCCGCTTCAGTTCACTGGCCTCTGCCCCTTGGTGAAAGACCTTGCGGGATGACCTTCCCCAGCATAGCCAGGGACACTGGGTTTGGTTCTTTGCCTGTTCAATGTTCTCATATAAATCTGGAAGTAGCTGGTGTTGGTCGCCAGGGACCTGTCTCAACGTGGGTGAACCGAGGTGGGAAAGGCAGGGAGGATGCTCCAGTGAGAGCCCGCGGCTCCTCCAGACTCGCTCAGCTCTGCTAGAGGATCAGAGAATGGCAAGGCAGCTGGGGGTCTGTGGGGGATTCGCCTCTTCCAGCCCTCGCTGGGCAGGGCAGTGCTGGCTCTGACTCCACACAAGGTGTGCAGGGAGCGATCTGTTGGGGCTGGGAGGGGGCTGTGAGGGACCCACCAGCTGGGCTGGAGCTGGCCCTGAGCCGGGGGAATGTGGGAACACAGCCACATGGGTGCAAGAGAAGCCCCTGACAACTCCTTCCGTCCAGCCTGGCCCCAAGGAGCAGTAAGCAGAGCTGGGGTGCACCAGGCCACCCGTATCCAGGCACCTCAGACTCATTGCCTCTACCCTCTCCATCACCCCTCTTGCCACAGAGAAATCTCACTCCGGTGTCTCATGGGAGCTCCATTCAGGCCGTGAAATCTTGCTGGGACCTTTCCCTGGGAGACAGGAGCTCTGATCATCTCTTACCCATAAAGCTGCTCACACAGCTGAGGAGGCTTCGGTTCTTGGGCATCCCCCAACCAAATGGGTTGGTTTTAACTCTTCCCCACATCCTCCCTTAGTTTCTCATCATCCTTTCTAAAACACGGATACTGGAACCCCTTTTGTGGCAGCACTCAGCCCCATCCTGGCCAGGCCATCCCCCGTGGGGACCTCCTGCTCCCGCCCTGTCCCTCCCACCTTTCAGCCCGCTCCCTGAGCCCATCCTTGGTAGAGCGTGGGCTCCCAACAGAAGGCTCCTGGGCTCGGCACAGGGATCCTTTGGCAGCTGCTCGCATTCAACATTTTATTTGCCTGGGACACAGCTTATGAAGTTTTCTACAGCTGTCTTGACCTCGTCCGTGTCTCCTGCCCCTCTCATTTCCCTGGCCTCGGCGTTTGTCTCAGCAGGGCTTTTTAATCTATTTCTAGACCATTGATGGGAATGCTGAATAGCATCGGGCTTCCCATCGGAGCCCCGGACACCCACTGAGCGCGCTCCCATTCTGTGGGGATTCCCCATTGATGGCTGTTGGCCTGCCGGCTCCCAGCCCCTTTAAGGTGTCTCTCTTGATGTTGCATTGTGCTAATTTTTAATCAGAATACTATATGGATTAAGTCACATGCCCGAACAGAGTCCAGGTCTATTATTTCTATGCCGTAACCTTTATCAGCCAAACTTGTAATCTCTTCAAAGGATGACATCAGAGTTTGACAAGAGCTATTTTCCAGAAACTAGGCTGGCTGCATTAATTATATTCCCATCCTTTAATTCTTTACCAGCTGGATCCCACATCAGCTTTTCTATTATTACGCCTGAGATCAGTGTTGCCCAGCTACGGATGAATCGGCTCCGAGCATCGCTCGCGTGAAGGAGCGCAAGGAGCTATGCCGTCCTGCCGGGCTCCACACCGGGGGAGGGGGTGTGGGGGGCACAGGGAGCGACGCTGCCCTGGGTGGGTCTCTGCGCGTTTCGGAAGGGCGCAAAAGCGTCCCACGTTTCCAACCGTGTTCCCTAAATGGAGGGCACAGGCACATACAGCAGAGTAACTGCATCAGGCACCGTAATCTGCCCCGGTCAGAAACCGTTCCGAGTTTGAGGGCTGTCTTGCTGCGTGTGTGCACACTGAGGTTTTGGGATGGTACCTCGGTCCCCGGCCCAGCTCGGTCCCAGGGCTCCAAGTGTACCATTGTTTCCCAGGGAAGAAGCCGGCTTCGCGCTTCCTTGCTGGATCCCTGAGGCTGGTAATCCCCTTCTGCCCCGGCAACGTCCCCCCGTCGCTCCGGGACAGCGCTGCAGCCCCGGGGCCGTGGTACCCTGCCCGGAGCTCCAGCCGGGACGCGCCACGCTGCCCGGCTCCCGGCCGCCCTCCCCGGGAGTCCCGGTGCTGC
>VZTU01013928.1:0-14120 GCA_013400835.1 Zapornia atra
CCAGTCTATGGTTCTATGATTCCCTAGCTGAAAGCAGGGCATTGGAAGCAAAATACAAAGGAGGAACTCTGAATTCTTTACAGATGGAAGATGCTCAGGAAAATATTTAAACAGCACCATTCTATTTTCTTCTAAATTACATTTACACATACTTTAATTAGAGTGAGACCTACAGAGACAAGGGAAATTGAGCAGTCACAGTACAAGTGAGATCTTGACTTCTTCAGGATGCCATTTAAAAGCTGAGCAGTAACAGCCAGGTTTCTGAATCAACAGCTTTGCAGTTACTTGTATTAAATTACTGATTCCTCATGTGAGGAATCCTGTGGCAGGGGGGTTGGAGCTCTGTGATTCTTGGGGCCCCTTCCAACCCAGACCAGTCTGGGATTCTATGTGAAACTACAAGGAAAAGCACCATGTGGCCAGTGGAAAGGTGGAAGCAGAGACTAAACAGAGAGGGACTATCTTTCTTCAGATAATCCACTTCTCTGAGCTCCTGAGCCACACAAACCCCATCACACCACTGGGAATGACAACATGAAGACCACACACCTCAAGACAGTCAAGAGGCAGTTCACAGGCAGGAGATGACAACAGATACCCCAAGACAGGACAGAAGTGGGCAGGACGTGTTGCTACGTCCCAGGACAACCCATCACGGCGACAGTCACCGTCCCAGGACAACCCATCACAGTCCCAGGACAACCCATCACGGTGACAGTCACCGTCCCAGGACAACCCATCACGGCAACAGTCACCATCCCAGGACAACCCATCATGGCAACAGTCACCATCCCAGGACAACCCATCACGGTGACAGTCACCGTCCCTGCTGGCTGGGCTGCTCCCACAGCCCGAGCCTGAGGTTACCAGCACAGGCTGTACCAGCAGAACCTGTACCGCCGCTCATGCGATGCGGCGCTAGCACAGAAGTGACATGAAGGAGCAAGTCTGTAGTAGGAGAACCACAAACAGACTACACCTGGTGTGTAACACCAATCCCTGCAGGTGTTTCACTCGACAGCCTGAGAAATTATAGTCAATTTTAAGCAAGCTATCAACAGCAGACTGTATCTGTATTTTTACACCACACATGCTTACACATTTCTCATCCAAAAGACTGGAAAAAAAATATATGTCATTCATACCAAAACAACTTCTTACATGTCCACAGAAAGTTCCAGAACCATGAACAAACAGCAATGCATCTTACCTCAATCATTATATGAAAGGCGTGCTTGTAGAGAGGGGGGAAAAAAACACAGGCAAAAGAAATTACTATTTATACCAAGAATGGGATGAAAAAGCAGCTTAAGTAAGAAAAGAGACAAAAGAAATTGTGACTTAACAACTAAAATGTTCATGGGGATAGCAATTAATTTCTTGTGCTAGTAACAGTCTTTAAAATCAAAAAAATCCTTTATTGACATGTTAGCAAAGAAAAAATGGGCAAAAAGAGATTATTAGACAGACCATCACCTGGATTGACCTTCTTATTAAAACCAGAATTGTCTGTTTGAGGTGTACAGTCAGGTTGCTACAAACCAGTATATAAACACAGGCAGGAAATGAAACCCAACCACCACAGTTATGCAAAGGTGTTTCTTGCTATGCTCCCAACAGTGCAGAAGAGGGCAGCGTGGTACCGTTAAAATTCCGTGGCATGAGGGGCTGGTTGTGGAAAATGGAGGGTTTTTTAATGCTCAAGTTGTAATTAAAGCTTCTAAACAAACAGGTCGTCCTGTATTAGGTCTATATTAGTCAATGTCATCGATAGATCAGGTATGCTAGAGGTGTGACTAGAAGAAGTGAGCCTGGAATCACTGTATCCAGCATACAGCCAGGGAGATGGGGATATTAAAGATTCTTTCAAGTGAGTCATGTGAGCTTCCAGCCTGCAGAATGAAATCCATTATCAAACCCAAGTCCCAGAGCACTGCTACTGAAACTCACAGCACATTTCATGACACGAGCTTGTTCGTGCTACTTCCAGCCTTTTCCTTTTAACTGAACAATCTCGTTGCCACTCAAGGCGAGAGGGGCTGAGGCACCTTCCTTCCTCCTCCCTCCTGGTACCTTTGCCTCAGCTGTCTTCTTTGTCCTTTATGATTTGGTCAGATGTTGTAAGAGCATGAAATTCAAATGCTTGAAGCACTCAGCTGCCACCTAACAGCCTTTTCTTCCCCCTTTGTCTTTACTTTCTTAGGCCACTACAAAGCCTAGGGCCAACAAGGGGCTTTTCCCTGGGCTTGAAAACTGTCTACCACACACTTAGCATTATCTAATTAATAACAGGAGGGCTGAAGTATTTCTTGAAGGCTAGATTAGCTGGGAGTCAAATTTATAAGCACTATAAAAGAGCTTGCTGCAGCTGAGAGAGCACTGAAGAACACTGGAGCCCAACAGGCTCGCTCCTCCTCCTCCTCTCACCATCGGTCAGCAGATCACCAGAGAGGAGGAGAACACCCACACCAGGCCTCTGAAGCAGATTCTTGCAGGATCTGTATGGCCTGCAAATATTTTAGGGGCATTTCATAAGGCAACCCACCCCCCCAAAAAAAAAACCCCATCCCCTTTACAGGTTTCCTGCAGCACAAACTCTACAAACCATAAGCACTGTTACTGAAAGAAGTTCCTCCTCCAAGTCCCCTTTGGCCAGAAACAGAAGCCAAGGGGAAACAAAAAGTATTAACCTTATTCCTTATTAATTAAGTCTTCCTTATTAATCCTAAGGAATGGCTAGTGAGCAGAGCAATAGAAATATCTCTGTGTACTCCTACTAACTCAAGTAGTCAACAGCCTGGCTTTTATGAAATACTTATTCCACAAGCATCCTTCCTGTGGCTGTTAAAAATTTATTAGTCATTTTTCAGCACTAGTTGCTATTAAAATTCTCCAACTCCTGAGAATTATGTAAATTCCTCAGAAATAAGGAAAAAGAGACATGAATGCAACCTTTCTGCTCTTACCTTAATGAGAAACTGCAAACATGCAACTCTGAGAATTAAAAGAGTCCTCTCCTGTGCCTCTCATTACTGCTCTCTTAAGGGGGATCCTCTCCCCCCAAACACTAATCTATTAAGACATGCATGAACATTTTCAGAGATTTATGCAGATCACAGACCTTCTGATCTTAAATCACTGTCCTTCCTTTCAGACTACAGACCACCCCCTTCAGACTTTCCACTAGAAATGCCAAGTATCACCAGTTTAAACTGTGTCAGGCTATCACAGAAATGCAAATATGTGATTTTGTCAGGAATTAATACAATTCTCAAACTGGGAGTAATCTCCCTCTCCCACAAGAGCTATCCATCTAAACAAATGTATTTATACATGTATTTATACACACTAACTTCCTATTTGTATTGCCTGAAAACTACTTCTAAAGGTTTGTCAGGGATTAGGGAAATGATTGGGATATTTGTAAGCAATTGGACAAACAAAGCCAAGCAAGCATGTTTATAAAGATTTTTTATAAAGAGCTTTTTATAAAGAGCACCATGATTATGGTGTTATCTATTATATAGATTTTTTTGGGGCTATGTTTGAAGTTCAGCATATGATTGTGGCTAGCCTGAATTCTAGAAAAGGTCTGGGCTAGCCACAATCACATCAGGAACTTCAAATATGTCCTAAAAATCTTTATAAACATGGTATTCAAAAGAAATACTCTTTGTTGTATTAGAAATTATTTGCACCAATTCCTTTGTTTGTTCCTAGGTAGTACCCTAAATATGGCATGTGGGTATTATTCACCTACAGTCCCTGCATCTCTTTGGAGTTACTAATGGGCAACAGAGAGGTTCAAGTTAAATGTGTCTGGTCAGGTGTCAAATGTGTATATGCCAAGACAACCTTTGTGAGACCAAGACACAAAGTTCAGCCTCCATCATAGAATGATCTGGGTTGGAAGGGACCCCAAGGATCATAGAGCTCCAACCCCCCTGCCACAGGCAGGACCACCAACCTCCAGGCCTGATCAGACAGGTACACATGTTGCCACAGCCTCTCAAGGCCTGCTCTGTGCAGGCCTACCCCTAAACCTAAACCAGGCCTACCCTTAAACCAGGTTTTTTATAAGCCAGGAATGAGGTAGAGCACTGAAAGCATTTGTAAGACAATTCCCTGCTTGAATCAGTGCAAAAGCATGAAGTAACCTGAAGCTCACTACAGAAACATGAAACTTTTAAAGAATTTTAATTGTATTTTAATTGGGAAGTTCCCTTTAGGCTGCCACTCAGGACAAGATGCCCTTCAGTGTGGATCTGTATCTTACCTCTTGAAGATGTTCAACAAGTACAGCTGCCATCTATGGTTTATTAAAATGGAGGCTGCTCATTCTGAAACCAGATTGAGGATTCAGGGGAATACTTCTGAAAAAATATTACAGGCTATCAAGATTTAGAACTAAAAATTCTGGGTTTCTGGTTGTATACTGAGCACTGAAACACCATGTTCTGGTGTTTCAGTTCTGGGCTCCTTGGTTTCAGTTCTGGGCTCCTTGGTTTAAAAAGGACAGGGATCTCCTGGAGAGAGTCCAAAGAAGGGCTACGAAGATGATTAGGGGCCTGGAGCATCTCCCCTGTGAGGACAGGCTGAGTAAGTTGGGACTCTTCAGCCTTGAGAAGACTAAGGAGGGACCTAATTAAAGTCTATAATTATCTTAAGCAGGGGATGCAGGGGGAATTGGCCAGCCCCTTTTCAGTGTCTGTGGGGACAGGACAAGGGGCAATGGGTGCAAGTTGGAGCACAGGGAGTTCCACACCAACATGGGGAAGAACTTTTCCCCAGTGAGGGTGAGGGAGCCCTGGGACAGGCTGCCCAGGGCGGTGGTGGAGTCTCCTTCTCTGGAGAGATTCAAGACCCATCTGGACACCTATCTGAGTGATATGTCCTAGGGAGCTGCTTTGGCAGGGGGTTGGACCCGATGATCTCCTGAGGTCCCTTCCAACCCCTACGATTCTGTGATTCTATGATTCTATTCTATGCCTCGCTTCACGTACTTGGGCTTCAATTATTTGTCCTACAAATTATTCCTCCCTCTTAAAAGATTTCAAGAAATGGATTAAAACTAAAGGAAGGAAGGGTTAGATTAGATATTAGGGGGAAGTTTTTTTACAGAGAGAGTGGTGAGGGGCTGGAACAGGCTGCCCAGAGAGGGGGTGGGTGCCCCATCCCTGGGGGTGTTCAAGGCCAGGTTGGATGGGGCCCTGAGCAACCTTGTGTAGCTCCAGGCCTGGAGGTTGGTGGCCCTGCCTGTGGCAGGGGGGTTGGAGCTCTGTGATCCTTGGGGTCCCTTCCAACCCATGCCATTCTATGATACTACTGCTCTTCTAATGGCCTACAAACTCTAGCAAAAAACCCCAACCAGTTACACCCTATTTACCTACTACCCATTAAGGACTGCTTCTCCATATAATGACTTTCCTACTGCATTCTCACAGCACCCCTGTATTTGTGGGTTCCTTCTCCTGCTTTCAACAACTGCATCAAGGTTGTGCCTCCCTGTACCACAATCCAAGGACAGCACCAGACCTTTCTCCAGTGTCATTCCAGCTATAGACTGGAATCAAGCACAGAAGAAATTCTGATGAGTCCTGAAGATACACATCTAGAGTCCAAACCTTAAGATCATCCAGCTATCCCTTTTAAAACCAACACTGTCATAATCATTCATTAACCACTGATCTTTGCCCAGCCTTAACTCCTTCCCAGCCTGCCACAAGTTCTAACTCAGTCTTCATTTCCCTATTTAAATGCTCCCTCTTTCTGAGCTCCAGCTTTTCTCTGTGGATCAGTCTCTTCCCATTTCATATAAGCACCTAGCTTTTCCTCCATACATTTTTCAAGTAGCTGTTAATCTTCCTAGGGTTGGAATAAGTCCTTGTAAAAACACCTCTCTCTTTCTTACTCTTTTTTTTTTTTTTTTAATAGAATGTTTCTATTAAAATATAACAACAAAAAGGGGGGAAAAAAAGTGTCTGGAAGACAAAAATGGAAAAAATCTGAACACTTGATTTAATGTCTTCATGCCTCTTCAGCAGCCAACTGTCATTTTCCTAGTGCTGCAAAGGGATAAAGATTATCCCAGGAATTCTAAGGGCACCAGGTAGATGATTTAATGTGCTAAAAGTTAATTCAGAAAATGAAAAAACAAATGAAAATCTTTTCCAATGTCTGCCATGAAAATTTCCTCATTACTACCTACTTTTTGAAAACAAGCCATTCAAGTCACACACACACATACACCCACCAAACCCCTTGGCACAGGTCTGGTGGTCCAGACCAGGTGTCTGAGGTCCAAAAATGCAGCAAGGAACAGTGGTTGTTTTGTTGTATGCTCTTTCTCTACCAGTTTCCAACACAGAATTGGTTTTTCCACTGCAGCTCACACAGTCAGACCTGCAGTGGGGAGCTCAGAATGCCACTGCTAGAGATTTTTCTCCATCACATGATGTTACTCACCTCACATGATGAGATGCTGTTCTCAGGGCTGATTTCTTACAGCTGCAGCTGAACTATCAAAACCAGGACAGAGCTACAAAGACCTATTCCTCCTTCATGCCTTTCAGGAAAAGATGTGCTGGTACTGACAGGAGCCATGCCATAATTGCCATTAATCACAGAGGGAGGGTTTTTTATGGTCAAAAAGCCCCCCTTCTGAGATCAGAGGGATACCATCAATCTATCTATACATCTGATAGATGTGCTTTGGTTATTCTTAATTCTTGGTTCACATAGTGCATGAGTTTGAAGACATGGGGTGTTCTCTGTATATATAGGGTCAGTGAAGTTCATACATATGGGCTAAAAAAACCAACCCAAAATAGAGAATCACAGAGTCACAAGGTTGGAAAAGACCTTTAAGATCATCAAGTCCAACCATCCCTTCCTAAGCTAAACCGTATCTCTTAAGTATCTCATCTCCCCATCTTTGAAACACCCCCAGGGCTGGGGACTCAGCCCCCTCCCTGGGCAGCCTGTGCCACAGCCCCACAACTCTGCCAGGGAAGAACTTTGCCCTCCCAGCTGAGCTGACCCTGCCCTGGGGCAGCTTGAGCCCATTGCCCCTTGTCCCATCTCCTGTCCCCTGGCTGAAGAGACCCTCGCCCACCTCTCTGCACCCTCCTGGCAGGGCAGGGGAGGTGGGGAGAAGGTCCCCCCTTCAGCCTCCTCTTCTCCAGGCTCAACACCCCCAGCTCCCTCAGCTGCTCCTCAGAGGATTTGCCCTCCAGCCCCTTCCCCAGCCTGGTTGCCCACAGCACATAAAAGATTCTTGTGCTCAACATAAGGGTGGGTGAAAAGCTTAAAGGAAGTGATATACAGGAGGTTACAAGCAGAAGACATAGTCTTAGTTTTTTAACTCTGCAATCCTCCTCTCTGGAGAGAAAGGAATGGCAACTCCTAGCATCTACACTTGCTTTTATGGACCCTGTAACAGACAGGATCTGTCCATTCCTGAACTCCTGGTAACACCACACAGGCCTAGATCAGAGCTTCCTTGTGCTTAGTGCTTAAAACCATGAAGCATCTTTGACCCAAGTACATCTCAAAGATTTCAGAAGCAAGCCCAAAAATAGGTTATGAAGAAAAAAATGACATTATGTAAAACTGTAAAGCTGCTTTTTTTTTCAACCCTCTCAACATATGACTCTTCTTTTAAAAACAACACAAAGCAAAAAAAAAAAGCAACTCTGTGATCCACTAAGATATTCATAACTTGGGCACTCAACAAAAAAAGTACAAGAGGTTAATCTTTCTTTCCACAGCAGGGATGTAAAATGTTGGGAACCACAGCTCTGGGAACTGGTGAAAAACCCCAAAAGTGTTACTTGTGTCAAGTTATGCTATAAAATAGGTTATGGTCCTATCTATCAGATGACAGAGTGGTAACACCAGAGTTGGAATTAGCACTGACTGACAACTCTGGCCCAAGCTCAAGAGATGTAAAAAATAAATGAGCATAACAGATCAGCTCCTTGCCATCCACACTCAAAGAGTTCTACCAGGAAGATTAGTAGGATGCTGGGGGAAAATCTAAACTACATAAAATTTGAAGAGTGAAAGCCCTTGTTCACAAAGACTGTAGATTTTCATTTCCCTGATACCTGTCTAAAAGTTAACCAGGTGAGAGTAAGTGGTTTATAGATATAAATACAGATTCCAGTATTTAAAATACCAATCCTTTTTCTGTGTGGTGAATTGGATCAGACATATGAGTGTGTTTGCTTCATGTGTAAATCAAACATAAATAAGAAAATGAGATTGTTCTTTCAATTTTACATACACCCCTATGTATTTAGCAAGCTTACATTTGCTAATAACTCATGAAAAACTTTAAGGAGCAAGAGATTTTATAAAACTGGACAGCACCACTGGCAGCAGCACCTCAGAGCACACAGCTCAGCTGTGGCTGTCCCAGACACTCACCTTGGGACCCCACTGAGAACTCAGATACCTGTAAGGAGCATCTCTGCAGTTACCTACTCTAGGAATCCCTTTGACCCACCTCCCTGAAAGAAAGCAAGACTGAAAAACTTAAGGAGCAAGTAAAAACAGGCACTGCTTTCCAATCTTAAACCAAATAGATCAACTCATTCTGCCATGTGAAATTGGAAACTAATGATTGGTACATTCAGAGGGAAGCTAAAGAGAAATTAATCCAGGTAGCTGTGAAATGAGTTCAGGAAATACCTGCCTGAGACACACACAGACTGTGAAATGTTGTTACTTTGGCAAGGAAGATGAAGTCCTTTGTGTTTTCTCAGGTATCTGTCCTTTACATGTCAAGTTCAAACATTTCTTCTAGGATCCATCTTCCTTTTTGGAAATATCCCAATCAAATTCTTTCCCTTTTGCCCTCTATTTTTTTTCTTTACTTATCCCTTCTCCCAATTCTTCCAACATGTCTCATTCTTCAGTTGTATCATTTTGATCTTAAGTGCTTCTTCCTCCCATATCCTTTAATTCCTAGTGAAAGATCAGTACCCAGGGCATTCTGCACCCAAGTCCTCCCATCACCTTCCAGTGAACTGAGAGAACCATATCTCCATCTCACACAGAAATCCTGTTCTCTAGGGAGTTCTACATCTGCCCTACCCACTGTACCAGTTGCCACAGAAAGACTTTAGAGAAGTATCCATTCTCCTACAAACTCTAGCCATGCCCTAATTATTAAGCAGAATATGAATATTTAATATATTAATTGCATAAATATTTAAATGTTTGTTTAGTGGTTATAAAATTACTCCTACTTTTCCCTGTCTTCCTGCTTCCTCTGCCTCCTGTTCAAATCAGCTCTAATCAAATTTAAAGTGGGAAACACTGCTCTGCTGCTTATGGGAGAATATTTATACATTCCATTTCCATAATAATTTCATTTAGCTTTTCAGGCAGAAGTAGTTTTTCCTGACTTTCCACATCAACCCTTAATGCCTATTCACCACAAGATAGGAAAATGTTATTACACCCTAACTACCTTGAGCAGCACCATACACTTCTCCCAACAGATACAATCTGAGCATGAACAAAACAGGTTATTACCCTATTTTATTAAAAATTGGACATGTCCACTCCTGTACCAAACCCAAACCATGCAAGAACTGCAATGAGAAGGAGGAAGAATGTAAAACTTCAAGCTCTTGGTATCTTGTATGTATTTAATGTTTGTTTTTCTATCATTTTATTATCCAGCATTTCATTTCTTTGAGTGTAGAAAATACAGGCTGAAATTATTCACACCACTAGTAGTTGGGAATTTGATCTTACAGTGAAGACTACCAGGTTGATGTAAAGTCCCAAATTCCTAACAACTGAGATGGATGTAATAATTATGCTAACAGATTGCATCAAGTTTGAGGATCTGCATACTTTCTGCAAGGACAGGAAACATACTTTTTTCCTCTAAATTATGTTCTTTTCATTTGACAAGAACATATGTCCACTGCCTCCCCCAATTTTTTTATCATCTATTACTACCAAACTGAAACAAAACCATCTTATTTATCAAGCACAGGCAATGCTGCTTCCTGGAACACTGTCAAGTCAAGCAGTAGCACTGAAAAGATCACAGAACCTGGCAGTTAACAAAGTAAATACAGGTAAATCCATTTTAAATGCAATCCTACAACAAGAACAAGTGGGTTTAATTTTAATTAATCATAAAAAGCATCATCACAGCATGAGAGGCAATGCATTGTGAGCAGTCACCATAAAAACCCAAGTGTTTTGAAATCTGAGTGGGACCCTGGGGCAAGTGATTCTTCTCTCCATGTCCCCTACCACATCTTGCTCATCTCCTCTACTTCAGTCTGAAGGCTTAAAGTCTTTAATTCTTTTCATAAAGTCCTTCTAATCTCAGTTAAATCTCTAGACATAACTGAAGGAAGAGGAGCTCCAGTGTATTAATTACACCTGCAGAATCAGCTGGAGCCTGACAACAGCAGGAACCACGCACATGCAGCCAAGAAAGGTTTGTTCCAATACCACATGGTCAGTTTACATTTCAAATGTGGAGACCACAAATTCCTAATATTTTCTAAGTGTAACAAAACAACTGCTAAAATGGAAACATTTGAAGGCAAAACACACAAAAAGACAAACAAAGAAGAGGAAAAAGACAAGGCCATGAGCTGAGCTAAGCCTGACACTGCTTCAGCTGGAGATTTGCTTTATGTTCTCTTCAGCTGATACCAAGTTCCATACATTTCTAAAAATAGCAAAGCATCTACCAAGTCCTATTTTTTTTTATTCACTGCAAACTGCTGCTATGAATTCATCTGTTGTCCTTTTAAGCTAAGCTCTACATAAAGCTCAACTGTGAGGACCTGAGCGCAGCTCTACCCAACTTTCCAACCAGAAACCCTTTGAACTGCATATGGAGTGCCAACTGCTCACAGCTGTCCAGCAATACTGAAGTTTGAGGTTGAGTTTTTCTCCTCCTGAACACACAGATATGTAAAAACATTAAGTAGCTGCTCATAGGTTATGTAAGTAAAGCTTAACTATTTGCTTTTGCACCTAGCAAGCACCAGCACCCCTAAACCAGAGAGATGCAGGAGATTTCAGCCAGGTGACTGATGTCCAGCCCTTTCTCTCCTCTCCAGGAAATGGTAAAACAAGAGCATAATGTAAGGACTTACTTGAGTTGGGACAAGTACTGGAGGATAGGCCAGCTTGTGATGTCTGTACATCCAGAATGAGAAGAGCACAATGACTGCAATTCCCATGATAGGCACCAATGAGTAAAGCAAGGTGTTGAACAGAGGTGGCCTTGGTGTAACAGGATTGGAAGTTGCTGTAGGGAAGCAAAAATAAAAAGACAATATAGTTTTTAAGAAACAACAGTCATCCAGTGCTTGAAATGCCTCTGGTCTTGAGTCCCTCAAATTCCCTGCAGTTAGCACAACAAGGCTAACAAAGCTGGATTAAATAGTTTAAGATAAAGACACATATATTTTAAAAGGCTGCATTTTGGGAAGAGTAGGAATAACCTAGATCCCCATGTTTACACCCCTGCCTTTCTTGCCCTTCTAAGCTTGCCTACCTATGGCATGTGCTTTTAAAGGATCATGAGAATGCTATCACCTAATGAGTGAAAACTCCATCAATCCAGAGGTTCAGTCTTTGGTATGCATCCAGTAAGATGTCACTAAGAAGTGGAATGGGCCAGAAATACTCTGCCAATGCTTCTGTGCACTGTTGATCTGCTGGCAAGAGTTCCCCAGCTGAAGACCCTTCCATAGGAGCCCAAGGGAGGCTCCAGAGATGACCTGCTGCTGAGGCAGCTTAGTGCAGGGGCAGCCACAGACCCCTGGGGCACAAGAGGTTTCAAAGAAGAATGTCAATGATTGCCTTAGCAGCATCACTGACAAAAATGACAAGACTATGTTTTGGGTCAACAAAGGCTATTTTAATCCCATGGAAAATGTTATTTAATTTCATGAACAACTTCCTCTGGCTATTTGGTACACAAGATATTTGCTGTTTTCAGTTCAGTTATTAACATGATTGAGTTTCCCAACAAAGATTAGATTCTTGAGTGGAAGAAGAGATGCAAGAATAATCAAATAATCTTTCAGCTATTGTTTTTTAAAACAATTATTTGTTACATCTGGCTATCCCATTGTCTTTGTAACCTGGGAGAAAATTCTTTCCCCCTTCTTTAAAGGTTACTGTGTCAATACACAGAGAAACTCAAAGGTCTGGTTAAAGAACATGTGAGAGCACTCTTTCAAGAGGAGGAGTCTTCATAGGCTGGGACATGCATGGAAGGACGACACTGCTTTTAGCCCAATGACTGAAACCTCATGGAGTTCAACAAGAGCAAGTGGAGAGTCTGGCACCTGGGGAGGAACAACTGTCTGTATCAGGACAGGCTGGGGGGGACCTGCTGGAGAGGAGCTCTGTGGAGAAGGACCTGGGGGTCCTGGGTGATGACAGGGTGGCCATGAGCCAGCAGTGTGCCCTGGGGGCTGAGAGAGACAATGGGATCCTGGGGGGCATCAGGAGGAGTGTGGGCAGCAGGTCACAGGAGGGGATCCTCCCCCTCTGCTCTGCCCTGCTCAGGCCCCACCTGGAGTGTTGTGTCCAGTGCTGGGCTCCCTGGGATCAAACAGACAGGGATCTCCTGGAGAGAGTCCAGAGGAGGGACACAGAGATGCTGAAGGGCCTGGAGCATCTCCCCTGTGAGGACAGGCTGAGTGAGCTGGGGCTGTTCAGCCTGGAGAAAAGAAGACTTAGGGGGGACCTAATTAGTGTTTATCAATATCTTAGGCATGGGATGCAGGGGGAATTGGCCAGCCCCTTTTCAGTGTCTGTGGGGACAGGACAAGGGGCAATGGCTGCAAACTGGAGCACAGGGAGTTCTGCACCAACATGGGGAAGAACTTTTCCCCAGTGAGGGTGAGGGAGCCCTGGGACAGGCTGCCCAGAGGGTGTGGAGTCTCCTTCTCTGGAGAGATTCCAGCCACTGACCTGTGTGCCCTGTCCTAGGGACCCTGCTTTGGCAGGGGGGTTGGACCCCATGAGCTCTGGGGGGCCCTTCCAACCCCTCCAATTCTGTGACTCTGTGACTTATAGCCACAGAAGCTTCACTATACAATTAAGGTTAAGAGTTGTTGGTAACTCCTGTATTAAAATGGCCCATTATTTCAGGTTATCCTTCCTTCTCCCCCTTAGAGGAGAGGCTGGCTGAAGGATCTGTTAACCCCTTAAAGAGCTTCCAGTGGAGAGACCTTTCAGAACTGAAGAAAGGAACTGTCGATTTTCTAGGCTCTTTATGTGAACACATCCAAGAATCAGAAACCCTCTGGCAGGAACAACCAACCCCAACCTTTTGAGAAGTTTTCTCTCCTCAACATACACAATATTAAATATTTCTGAGCTCTGCTAAGCAGTTCCTTCATCAATGTGGTAGATTAACTCACGTTGGGTGACCTCCATCTCTGGAAAATAGAAGAAGCGTTCATTACACATGTTGCCTTCACAGCAACAGAAGAACACCTCAGGGCTGTCTTTCTTCTCTATGCAATCATTCCTAGGAAAGAGAATAATGAGAAATGTTAGATTAAGACATTGGTTTTATAGAGGGTTTTTTCCTCAAGAGAAAAAATACTCATATGGAAGGAAGGTTTAAATTGGGTTTAAGAATCATAGAATCATAGACTGGTCTGGGTTGGAAGGGACCCCATGGATCATAGAGCTCCAACCCCCCTGCCACAGGCAGGGACACCAACCTCCAGGCCTGGAGCTACACAAGGTTGCCCAGGGCCCCATCCAACCTGGTCTTGAACACCCCCAGGGACGGGGCATCCACTACTTCTCTGGGCAGCCTGTTCCAGCCCCTCACCACTCTCTCTGGAAAAAATTTCCCCCTAATATCTAATCTAACCCTTCCTTCCTTTAGCTTTAATCCATCCCCCTTGTCCTGCCATTATCTGCCCTTTAAAAAAGTTGAATCCCCTCCTGTGTCTCTGCTCCCTTCAGGGACTGGCAGGCTGCAATGAGGTCCCCCCACAGCCTTCTCTTCTCCAGGCTGACCCAGCCCAGCTCCCTCAGCCTCTCTCTGTAGGGCAGCTGCTCCAGCCCTCTGAGCATCCTCGTGGCTCCTCTGACCC